>OMNN01097489.1:0-16587 GCA_900302755.1 Chromis chromis
GGCAGGGTGGAGGTTTACAGTACAGAGCGGTGTTGTTTCTGGCAGCCATCTTAGTTTTAGTCAAAATGCTTTTATTAGTTTTAGTCACATTTTAGTCGTTTCTATATGTGATAGTTTTAGTCCGTTTTAGTAAAAATATAATAAAGTATTAGTCTTTTAACAAATTAATTAATGTCAATAAGTATTGGAGATTGGAATCAGGGTTGACAGGTTGTATCAAGTCTTTCATAAAACACCAGTTAACCTTAAGGCTGCATCATAACCAGACTCCTACCAGACTGAGCTCTAGTCTAGACTTTCCCATTGATGGAGATGCTGCCTGATGTTCTTCACTGCTGTTGGGCAGAAACCTTTTATCTCTATAGTTGAAGCTGCCTCCATGGTCCATCAATGAATTAATAAACTTAATGTCTGTGTGACTAGTGACGGTGTGTTGTGCAGAATGTGCTGCATGCCAGGTGGTGGGCGTGGCCAGGGGTTAAAGTGGGCGGAGCTTCCTCAGAGTTGGGCTCCACCACTGCAAATTATTCAGTTCAAAGTGTCAGTAGCGCCTCGGACTACAGATTATTTTTTCGCTCTTCAGTCCTGTGCTGAGTGTAGCTGCCGACACCGCGGAGCTCCCACTAACGTTTTGGTCCAGTCTCGTCTCGTCAACAAAAACTCACACGACTCTTCATGTGTTCGTCATCAGAGATCCTGTTCAGCTCGTCACCGTCTCGTTATCGTCATGGAAAAAAGGGGCGTCAACGAAATAATGTCGTCATCGTCACCGTTGACGAAAACAACACTGGTACAGAGTGGACTCAGGTGGTACAGCGGGTTGTCCACTGATCACAAGGTTGGCGGTTCGATCCCCGGTCCCTCAACATACCGAAGTGTCCTTGGGCAAGACCCTGAACCCCAAGTTGCTCCCAATGGCAGGTTAGCGCCTTGCATGGAAGCTCTGTCGCCATTGGTGTGAATGAGAAACACATTGTAAAGAACCTTGAGGACCAGGTAGAAAGGAGCTGTATAAGTGGAGAACATTTACTATTTAACACTAATCTTGTATGTTTTATTTGTTTAAAAGCCCAACTAGGGACAGGAGTTGTGAATTAGCTGTAGCTAAAACTCTACATGCAACACATCAGATTCATGCTATGCACTGAAACTATGTTAATTGATTGTCCCTATTAAATAAATACATTGAAATTGAAGCCCCATGAGACACAAAGAAGTCTGGTTGAACCCTTTTTACCTGGTAAACTATGGAAACCTGCATCTTCCTGCAGCAGGAGGCTTTAGTGGAACTGATGGCTTCATTACCACATGATGATGCTTCACTTCTTGGTCATTTTATTATATTTATTTACTACTTTTCATGTGTAGCAACTTACAGCTTGGTTAAGGAAGGTGTTGTATGGGTAAAGACTATTCCAACATTCCAACATGTTGAACAGGGTGTTGTGTTTCTGGCTAGAAGTGGGTCATGGGGGGTGACTGCATACAACAGTAAAGACAATGAGTCTGTGTTTCTCTGTCTGACAGACGTCTGTGGAGGTTCCCATCGTTGATATGCAGAAATGTGTATTATGATGGAGTAAATGAACCCAAATGGAATAAACAAACATATTTATTCATTCTCAACTCATTTTTTCATGTTAATTTTCTGCGTTTCATCAGCTTCCTTCCCTTCTGCCATCTCCATGCAACCATTTTCTAAATCCCCTTCGCTGTGGGAAGCAAACGACCAAACTTAAGCTTTAAATGTCTCGACAAACATTTGGATCGTGCAACATGACAACTATTACTGGATCTTTCTGTGAATTAGCCAATCTAACAACAGCTTCCACCTTCCTATGTTCCACCAAAACACATCTCCTCCATCTTACCGGGGCACCATCACTGCATCCTGGGCTCAACGCCACCGAACACAGTTGTGATCGGTTCAATGAAACGCAAGACTAAGGAGAACCTAAAGCCTCTTTGGGGCACAGAGACCTCCTCTAGTTCAGGTCCTCACCAGCCCCCTTGGTCCACTAGCACCTTACATCAGATCCCATGCCAGGAATCTTGGTGTTATTATTGATGGTGCCTTTAAGCTGGACAAGCAGGTCAGCTCAGTGGTCAAGGCTAGCTTTTTACAGCTGAGGCTTCTAGCGAAAGTTAAACCGTATCTGAGCCATAAAGACCTTGAAACTTTTATCACATCTCTTAGACTATTGCAGCTCCCTGTATGTCGGCTTCACCAGTCTGAGCTCAACCGTCTGCAGCTTGTTCAGAAAGCAGCTCGTCTCCTAACTGGGACAAAGAAACGGGACTCTGGTGCTTTCTTCTCTCCACTGGCTTCCGGTTAGGTTCAGGATTGATTTTAAGATTCTTTTATTTGTCTTTAAGTCTCTGAATTGGCCCCTGAATACCTGTCTGGCCTTATTAAACTGCATCAGCCCTCTAGAGCCCTCAGGTCAGCTGATCAGGTGGTCTTAGACGTTCCTCCATCCTTTCTAAGATCTAGAGGAGATCTTAGCAGTTGTGGCTCCCACTCTGTTGAACACGTTACCTTTGACTGTGTGGACTGAGAACAGCCTTTCCACTTTTAAAACTTTACTTAAGACGCACCTGTTCACTTTGGCCTTTGGCGGAGTCTAGTCGCTTTTATTGGGTCTTTTATTTTATTTATTTTTATCTGTTCTGATCTCTATATTGTTGTTTTGTGTTTTTATATGGTTTTATTGTTGTTTTTTATAGTTTTTACTGTTTTATTGTTTCTGCATATTCTGTGAAAGCACTTTGGTAAGCCACTGGCTGTTTTAAAGCGCTATATAAATAAAGCTGACATTGACATTGACAAAGTACATTTGATCATAATATTCATGCAAATACATTTTTCTAACTACAATGAGGAGACACAATAACGCAAAAACACATTTTCAATGCTGAACGGCCAAAATGCCAGATTAGATTCATGGAAAAGTGGAGGACGGCATCACTTTTGGTTAACTTCCAGTTCTAACGCAAAACATTTCCAGGACCACAACACCAGACTGGTTTGACCCTTTAAATGAACCAATGAAGTCAAACACATGGTAAAGCCTTATTTTATGTTTTTATGTCCATTCAGACGTGTAACATCCATAACGGCACTTTTTTGTGATTCTGTGAAGTTTTTCTGATTGTGCTTTTTGAGTACATCAAACCTTCTCTATAAAATAATATGAAACATTTTAGTCTCTCAAAGAACAACTCACAGAGTCTTCGTCATGTTTGCACTGAGTCCAAAAAGCATTTCCGTAACATCCATAACGCTGGCTACTTTGTCACTTCTCTCAAAATCCAAAGGGTCAAAACATTTAATATTGAAGGCTTGTCTTTAACCCAATAAGTGTAACTAAAATATGTCATTTCCATTTTCTCATTCAAATCAATGCCTTGTCAGTGTTAAGCTTAGTTTCCAATTTCCTTTCTAATTGTAACGTCCATAAAGCTGGAATTGGGAAGCCAGTTCAGTAGATCTGTTTAAAAGAAAGCTTAAGACACGTCTCTTTACGTTAGCCTTTAGATGTACAGACTGAGGGGCAGAAGCTGAGGAGGATAGTGAGGGCAGCAGGGCAGCAGGGCAGCAGGGCAGGGGAGGCAGGTAGGCCTCCACCTTCAGAACCCTCTATACCTTCTACCCCCTACCTGAACCAGGGTCTGTATCCCCACCCCACTTTTCTTGGTGCAGTTGGTGACAGGCAGAGGAAGGTGATGGTGGAGCTGTTTGTGGTGGTTTAGACCAGTGGTTCTCAACTGGTCCAGCCTCAGGACCCACTATAGACCAGTGGTTCTCAACTGGTCCAGCATCAGGATCCACTATAGACCAGTGGTCCTCAACTGGTCCAGCCTCAGGACCCACTATAGACCAGTGGTTCTCAACTGGTCCAGCATCAGGATCCACTATAGACCAGTGGTTCTCAACTGGTCCCCCATCAGGATCCACTATGTCTCTATTAAAAACAGTCGCGACCCAAATTACTGAAGTTTGCTGTTCCTGTTAACAAACTAAGGTTTATCTGGTGGATCTCAACACATTTTGATACAACTTGGGAACATTTTGGCTTATTTTTTGCTCATTTTTGGTATATTTGGACACTTTTTTCAAAGTTTTGATCATATTCTGTCCCATTCTGACAGATTCTGAGAACATGTTGGTTTATTTTTGGCTCGTTTTAGCATAAATGTCTCCAATAAGCTTCTAGCATCTAGAGGTTAACCCTTTAAGACCTGAGCCGCTGTGTGTGTTTTCCCTGGGAACAAAGGAGCTGCTTCGCAAGATTCCTGGGGGGGTACGAATGAGATTACCATAATGACACTATATAGGCTGTAAAGCGCAACAACGTTATATAGTGTCATTACGGTAATTTCATTCGTACCCCCTTCAGGAATCCATTTGATTCTTTCCGATAGCGCAAACCGTGACATAATTACGGTATTCCAAAGTGCGCTAGCCCAAACGTATCAACGATCACAGTCTTAAAGGGTTAATAGTGGACAACTACTGGTGTCACCACCACTAAATATCCTGCTGTTGAAAGGAAACTGTGTCATAAGAAACACGTCCTTCAAAATAAAAGACTTTATACCACTACTTTTTGCTTCTGCGACCCTCTAAAAATGGCTTCGCGACCCACTTTTGGGTCCCGACCCACCAGTTGAGAACCACTGGTTTAGAGGGTTGAAGAAAGAAGTCAGCGTCTCACCTCCAGGATGCGAATCTCCCTGGTTTTCTCGTTGACGCTGTTCTTGCTGGTTTCTACCTCTCCTTCGAGGTGCCGCAGTCTGTTGGTGAGAAGCTCTTTATCCAGCTGGTGGTTGTCTCTCTCCTCACAAGCAAGCAGGAGCTCCTTCTTCTGTCTGGACATCTGGTTGGATTTAACATGTTAGAAACACACAGATACATGAACACAATCAGCCAAGCAGACGCCAAAACTACTGAAAGCATTCAGACCTGGAACCTGTTCCATAAAACATGCTAAGAAAATAAGTGGATTAAAGATCAACACCTGGCTTGAATGAACCGAACAAACCAGTAAAGCGGCTCCAGAAAGGTCAACTCAACTTCTTGCAATCACGATCTAATAACCGAGATAGTTGCATGTGAGCGCTACTCCTCAGCAACCCGGGAGCTGAAATATGGATCTAATTGATCCGCTGTCAAACCACAGCGCTCCAGCAGCGACTACAAATAGAAAACAAGAAGAACTCAAACATCTAATAATCAGACAGCTGCCAGAAACACAACCGGAGGAAAAGGCTGTAAGAAGCTGCAGTTCGATGTTTGAAATATCTGGATACAACCTGATTAAATCCCCTGGAAGTCTGGTAAAATGTTCAGTTAATGATTGGCTATTTTTGCCATTCAGTTTCTGTTTCTTTATCATCATCTTCAGGTATCATACATAAAATGAGGATAATATTGATGTATGGTTTAATGCATAATTAACTTTATTAAAGTTACCAGCTTCCTGTTTCTGCCCTCAGCATTAAAGTATGGCGACACAACATCATCAAATTAATATTTTGTTATTGAATGTATTTCTAGACGCATAGCAGGCAGCAGCAGAGACTGTTCATGTGTTTTCTCATCCTTATTAACAGGAATAATGATAAAGGAAATGAAAATGTGTGTGTAGTTTCTGAACATTAATAAGTAGAAAAACTCCTTGAAATCATGATGTACTTTAAAAGTGATTAGATTACTGGTCAATATGATGTTTTGCTGTTGTACTGTTAGTTATTTAGCTATCATCATTGTATTTGGGTAACTTAGATTGAGAATTGTTATATGTAGCATGAGTCTAAAACATATAATCGAACATGTATGCAACTTATTAATCATCATCCAATTTATTTAAGTTATTTATTCAAGTTGATTGTCTGTAAACATAAATTCTTGGACTGATACTAGTTAATAAAGACGCTAGTCTCGCTAAGCCGGCCCATTCTACAGTATGTTATCGTCTGGGGCAGTGGTGGCCTAGTGGTTTGTGAAGCGAACTTGTAAGCGGTGGGTCGCTGGTTCGAGTCCCGGCACTGGCAAGAGGTTGAGGTGGGAAAGTGAGACCGCTTCTTGTTGTTAGGTTAGATTATTATTATCAGTCTGCTATATGGGTTTGTGTTTTAAGTGAAGGTGGCAGCCTCTGTGTTCCCTTTAAATAGTGACAGGTGGGATTGTTTTGGTGGAATATTTGCATGCAGTTGATGGATAGCGCACTGCACGATCCAAATCCTCTGGAAAACTAGACATTTTTAAAGAGGTTATTGCTATATTATACCTGCTTATACCTGCAACCTGCATCTGGCGAGTTAGCCTAATAACATGGCAGCACATCAGACAGTCAGAACTCTGGTTAAACAAAAATAACTCAGGCTTAGTCTGATTTGAACCAGGTTAATTTCCCAGCATATTTTTCCAGAGTGACTGAGCTTAAACTATGTTAAACTGATAATAAGCCAGACTAACTGAATCAAACCTGGCGTATTCGATAACCTGGCTTCATGGAACAGGTGCCACTCACATGATTTTCAAAATAAAAGCATTCTAAACTGGAGCACCCACTTCTTCCTCCAGTCTCCTCATATTGATGTTGCTTCTTTCCAGCTCAGACTGAGCGTCGTTTCCGTGACGTTGCGCCTCCTGCATTTCCTTGCGAGCTCTCTCCCTCTGGTCCTCCAGCTGAACCCGGAGAACCTGCATCTCCTCTCTGGAGGAGGCGGTCAGAGACTCGTACTGACAGGACAAAACGAAAAGAGATTTAATATTCTGTATTCTCCAGCGAGGTCAATCCAGGCTGCACAGGGAGCTCTCCTTCTCACCTCCTTGTTGAGCTTCTCCAGATTTCTCTCCTGCTGTCGTTTGCTCTCCTCCAGCTGGCTGATGGTCTGTCTCAGCGCCTCCTTGTCCTTCTCTGAATCCTCCAGACGCTGGCCGAGCTCGCGGTGCTCCTGGTTCACTCTGGAAGCTTTTCTCTTGGCCTCGTCCAGCTCGGCTCTCAGACCTCTGACCTCAGCGTGGAGGGCGAGCTCTGCCTCTGAGCTCTCTGTTGCGTTGGTCTGCAGCTGAGCCTGAGTGAATCACAGGGGAGATCCAGTCATGCTTCAGTGCTTCCAGGGTATCTACCACACTGTGCCGTTTGTGAGGAGGGAACTGTACCTCTAATCTTGAGAGTTTCTCTTTGAGACGAGCGTTGGCCTCCTCCTGCTCCTGCTGGGCGTCTTGGAGGGAGTTGATGTCGATCTGAGCTCTACTCAGTCGTGTTTTACTGGCTTCCACTTCGTCTTCAGCCGATGAGAGTTTCTCTTTGAGCTGCCGAGCTTCACTTTGTGCGTCGCCTAGCTTCTGCTCCAGCTCTGTGATGGTGGCTGGATCTGGGAGCTGCAGGAAGGAGGACAAAACCAAGAGCTCTCTTAGTACAATCTAACGTTTATGATCTACTAGTCATTTAAACACAAATCTAATCATGTAATCAACCTCAGAACTACTATATAGATCACACTTTATTGTGATTTACTCTTAAGTGCTATGCCAAATTTTGGTTTATAGTTAAATCTTCTGCCTGGAAATTACATATTAAGTGACAAATGAGGGTAAGACATGGTGTTAAGAGATGTTAATGATGAATTTTAACTAATTTAATGTGTTTTTACAGTTTGATTCTTAATTTTGCTCATCAACTTTTGATTTATAGTGAATTTTTATTTGATTGTTAGGTTTCTTGTGGCTGGAAATTACATAAACAAGTGAAAATAAAGTGGAGACATGCATAAAGACTAGACTAGAACAACTGTTTGACTGAAGTGGAGGAAAATAAAGATTTTTACTTTTAATTTTGGACATGGAAATAGTTACATTTCATTATTAACACAATGTCTTACTGTCTTTTCTCATTTGTTTAGGTCATTTCCAGCCAGAAGAAGCCTATTGGTCAAATAAAAATCCACTCTAAATCTAAATTTGCCTTGTGGATGAATAATTCTGGGCTTAACTGATTTTTATCTTTCCACTGTGAGATCAAACCAACCCGTTTATTTTTCTCCTGTGCCTTGCTGATGTCCTCCTTGGCTCTCTGTAATTGGTCCTTCAGCCGATCGATTTCATACTTCAGCTCAGCCTCCTGATCCTGATGAGATTTTTTTATGGAGATGACCTCCATGACCTTCTTGTCATGCTCCGTCCTCTGCTTCTCCAAATCAGACTTGGTCTTCTGCAGGTCAGCGTTGCATCGCTGCAGCTCCTGAACAGTGAACAGTTTAGTGGTTGAACTGCTTGGTTTTTGCTAAACAGGTCATGTGCTCCAGTGATTATGTGGAATCCAGTGTATGTTTACTGCACCTGGTTGAGATTCTGTGTCTGGCTGGGGTCTGGCACCTGCCGCTTCATGGTGCTCACTTTATCCTTCAGCTCCTTCAGCTCCTCCTCAAATTCCTCTTTCTCCAGACGGGCTTGCAGGAGTCTGAGAAATATGTGTATACATCCAATCTCAACAAATCATACCATTTACAGCTATTCTATGCTTCATTAACGGATCAGCTGGGTTGTTTATGTGATTTACAACAAGTGATCATTTACTGTGGTGTAGTCAATGAGCAAATAAGTGATTATTTAATCTTCAAACAACATGACATAAATCAGCGATCTCTGCTAGCACATCACAGTCAGATATATTCACGGGGAAAACAAACACAATATGTTTTCTGCTAAACACAAACACAAATAGAAGACCATCCACACTGTTCCTCTGTAGCTTAATGGTTGCTCCTTAACCTTCTGAACCCCAAAATCCACCGGCAGGTTTGAAGGGCAGGTTATCTTTACAAAAAAAGAGCCAAATTACACCATTTATTAGCCAGAAACTATAAAAACAGGAACAATGATTGGATTTTGTACTTTCTGGAGGTCCTTGAACTACTCATGTGATGTGCCTGTTGGTCACGTTATTGGTTATTTTATAAAAATTTAGATTATTCTACATATCTCATTTAAAAATTCTCTAAAAATTAATGATTTAATCTAACTAGATTCTATAAAAAAATAAAAATTCTGCACTTTTTGACGTAACAGGGAAGCCATTAATGACTCAGCTGCGACCAAGAGTAACATGTCAGAAATTCAGGGACTTTTGGGCTGAACTGCAGGCTGTGTTTACACAGAGCAGAGAGGAGACAAGTACGGAAACAAATAAATTAAATAATATTTCAAGTAGTAAAATCCATAGTATGCAGAGCCATAATTATATTCAACATTGGTAATATCTGTGGACACTTTTTAAAAAGTTGCACATGTCGATTCCAGATTTTTTTCATTTTTTTCATCCAAAATTATCAAAGAAATTCAACTTTCGTTTTTCTTTTTTATGATTTATTGCACTATAACTGTGTCATAAAGCAAAGAACACATTACTGAGTTATCTCTACTTCTAGTCATGGTTGTTCTGTTTCCATAGAGGTGCAGGACTTTATATTATGGTGAAAAATGAGGCCACAGTGAATACAAATGTGACAGTAACTGCTTGGGGTTCAGAGGGTTAAACATAGCGTTGACAGAATCTAAATCCACCATGAAGAATGTAAAAATATGATTTCCTGAAGCTTCAGACTGTGACTGGTATTTAGCACCGTCTGTCCTCAGCCACATTCAGGTGCAAACAGAACTTTACACCTGCAATAAATTAAAAGTCATACACCAGGCGAACGGAGTGTGAATGGCCTTGACGCTACGGTGAGACAGCTGTTAGCACAGTCAGCCACATCTACAGCTCTGCTTATCTAAACACAAATGCTGCTTAATTAGTGACTCTCACTGTGTTTCAGGGCTGCTGGGTGGCTCTCTGACAGAGAGGGGGGGCGATGAAAGAGAAAAAACACATTAGTAGTAAAGGAGGTGCAAAGAGAAACCATGAAAAGACGATGACAAAACTCATATCTATTTAAAAGCCAGGCAGGTGATAGTGAAGAAACCTTGTGAACAGAATGCTTTGGTTTAAATGTCTGAAGACTCACTCTTGTTTAGTTGTTCGCAGCTCGTCTCTGGTGGCGTGAAACTGCTCCATCCAGTGGCTGCTCTCGTCTCTACAGTCCTCCAGCTGCTGCTGCAAAGTGCGGACTGATGCATTCACACGCAACCGCTCGGCCTCGATCCCTGCGTGAGACTAAAGCAAGAACTGAAGTAAGATTTACTGCGACTGTGTTGCATTACATCCTTAAAATGTCACAGTTTTAGAGTTTGCAATGTTTCCAATAAAGAGGTCAGATTTAAAATGTTTTTTTCTGTCTAACATTCAAGTGAAATGCTGCTAGATAGAACACTTAAACTGGACTCTGCCTACAAGATGTGTGAGAATAGAGAGGTGAATATATATGAAGTTTCTCTCTTTGTGCAACCTGATTTCAAAATCTGGGTCGATTTTAAAACTCCTTTAGTCTTGGACTCACTTGAGAAATTCTTTATGCCTCATTGGCATTTAACCCTTTAAGTCCTAGTGCGTCATCATCATTGGGCTACCGCACTTTGGAATACCGTAATTATGTCACGGTTTGCACTATTGGGGAAAAAATCCAACGGATTCCTGGGGGGGTACGAATGAAATTACCGTAATGACTCTATATTGGCTGTAAAGCACAACGACGTTGCGCTTTACAGCCAATAAAGAGTCATTATGGTTTTATTATGAACCATAATAAAACTGTGATTTTATTATGATTTTATTCGGATACAGTAATTTCATTCCGATACGAATGAAAATTACAGCCAATATAGTGTCATTACGGTAATTTATTTTGGATACGAATGTCATTGCGCTTTACAGCCAATATAGTGTCATTACGGTAATTTTATTCAGATACAGTAATTTCATTCAGATATGGTAATTTAATTTGGATACAAATTAAATTACTGTAATGACACCATATTGGCTGTAAAGCGCAACGACATTACCATTACGGTCATTACGGTAATTTCATTCTATCCCCCCCAGGAATCCGCTGGCTGAAATTGCCGTAAAATTACCGTAACTCTTGTAATAGGCAGTAAATTGCAAATAACTGCCAGATATTTAAAGTTTCTTCTGAAAAAATGGGCACCAGCACTCACAGGACATTTTCTTACCTTTTGTAGTCAAAATAAGAAACAAAGACCAGGCGGACATTTTGAGGCTCAGGTCTTAAAGGGTTAACTGAGTCATCAAGAATTGTATTCAACTGAGCTGGAAGCAACTGATTCTGGACTTGAATGAAATCGAATTGAATTTTTTGAAGTTTTATGAAACACAAGATCAACACAACTGGCATTAAAAAAACATCTTCTCTCATGTTAAGTTGTGAAGCTAATCTGCAATTTGCAGATAAAGTAACAATCATTTACATAAATAATAAGTAGCTGCAACATGCATTGGTGAAACAGGCCACTGCCCTACAAAATACATATACCGTCACTTTAAAGAAGGAAACTTGTCTGGTTTGTCCTCAACTATTTCAGAATTTCCTGCCAAACATAAGTGACGTTCTGTTTCCAGTGAGTGCCGCCCACCTGAGACACCTGCTCCATGCTGCTGCGGAGCTTCTCCATGTCGACGCTGTACTGCTCTCTGAGGGCCTCGATCTCTTTGTCGTGACTCGCCACCTCTTCCTTCAGAGCTCCTTTCAGAGCCGTGAGCTCCCTCTCTCTCTGCCTCAGCGTCTCCTCCAGTTTCTGTTTCAGCTGGCAGACCTCCATCAGCTGCGTTTGACAAGACATCAGGTCCTGCAGACACGAGGAAAATACAGTTTTAGCTTGATAGATGCCTTTTATTTAGTCTCAAAACTAAACATTAGGAGCGTGCATGTCCTTGCAAAGAAGCATTTCTGCTTTGCGAAAACAAAACTGTGACGGCCACTAATCTGAGCCTTGCTTTCGTTACTTTTGAGCAGTTCCAACTATTCCAAGTTAGCAGGACCACATTTGTGCACACAGAGCAAAATGCTCCCTTGCAAGGATGATTTTCTGCTCACAGATACTGTTTTTCTAGCTGTATAACACACATCTAGCTTTTATGTGCACAGGTTTGAAAACTACTTAACCATATGAACCCCAAAAATGCAGACAGGTTTGAAATACCGTATTTTTCGGACTATAAGGTGCACTTAAAATCCTTTAATTTTCTCAAAAATCGACAGTGCGCCTTATGTATTAACTCTGGTTGTGCTTACTGACCTCGAAGCGATTTTATATGTACATGTACATGGCGCTCAAAAATAAAAAAATAGTCAGGAGCCTCGCAGAGTAATACATACTGTGCTTCAACATAATATTATGGTGTGTGTATAAGGACCCCAAAATGGCACCTGTTAAGAGACATGCTTACGAAGCAGATTTCAAAAAGTGAGTGTATTGTTTTGTATTTTATGTGTTACAACTGAACAATGTTGAGACTTATTGTGAATAAGTTGAATAAAGTTTGACTTATCTGTTTTGTTTCGCTTAATGCGCCTTATAATCCGGTGCGCCTTATGTATGAAAATAGACACGTAAATAGATGTTCATTGATATTGCGCCTTATAATCCGGTGCGCCTTATAGTCCGAAAAATACGGTACATGTTTCTGTTTTATAAATTGCCAAAATGACACCCTTTATCAGAACAAGAAACTGTAAAAACAGGAGAAAACTGTGGATTTTTTACTTTCCTACTCATGTATTACTTTCTATTTCAGTGGGAAAAATTGCTAAAACTCAGCTAATTATTGTACTATTTAATCAACATCACTGTATTCTACATGTTTCACTTAAAAGTCTGCTCAAAATAAAGTTTTGCAGTGACCAGATTCTATAAAAAAACAACAACAAAAGACAAGACTTTTTGGCTGAACTGCAGGCTGCGTTTATATAAAGCAGAAACAAAAATAAAAACCAAATAAAATGTAAGTAATAATGTGTCTATAGTGTGTAGAGTCACCATTTTTTCCCCCCAGGATTGGTAACAGGCTTCCAGGATTCCAGATTTTACATTTTTTTGTAAAATAAATAATCTACAAAAAGTTTTTGTTTTTTTATGATTCAAGGTATTCTAACTGTGTCATATTGCTCTGAAGACATTTCTGAATTCTCTGTTCTTCTAGTCATGGTTGTTCTGATTCCATAGAGGTGTAGGACTTAATATTGCAGTGAAAAATGAGCCCACAGTGACTAAAAATGAGACAGGAGCAAAAAATGCCCAGGGACTAACAATTTTCTTAACAAGAATTAAAGTTTATCTTTCTTTTAACAGTAAAGGCTTCTTCAACTTACCCAGCTTTAAGTACATTTTCGCACATAGAACTACAATTTTGAAAAGTTATATTATCTGTGTGGTTGTGTTTTTTGTGTGACCATGCGTTTCGCTACCGTCTTGTTGCCGTTCTCTCTTCTCAGTTCGTCTTGAAGCTCAGCCAGCTGGTCCTCCATCGTTCTGACCCGACTCTCTGCGTTCTCTCGATCCATTCGCAGCTGAGTCAGCCTGCAGGGCAAAGACAACACACCAGCGAATGATTCTTGGAGCTGAAATAACTGACATACTTGTTCGTCTTGTGAATAAGCCACAGTAGCTTGCTTGTTTCATGAAACCCGTCTCCCAGATAATGGTACCACATCCCTTCCTGTTTCCTTTTGTCTGTGTGTGTCGGAGAGTGTGTATGCTTCCGTGTCCTCACTCTGATTGTGTTTCATTTAATTCCTTTTTCTTGCGGCCCAGCGTCTCCTGCAGCTGCACGTTTTCATCCAGACAGGACTCCAGCTCGGCTTTCAGAGCGGGATCAGAATTGCTAACGGAGTCCTGCACACAAGCAGACATGATGAATAAATGAGAGCGGTAGAAACGTGAGACGTCAGGTGGCTCTGGTGGCATCAACAAAGGGCTTTTAGGAAACGCTGAAGCGGGGCCTGCATTTGCCCACCGATCAATATGAAAAGGGGATTAAGTTATTAAGAGCTATTAGAGCTTAAGACCTGCCCAGCTTCCTTAAGCCAACATATAATGAGTCATTATTGAAGTTAGATTATTGTATGTGTGTGTGTGAGTGCACCTCTGACCAGGCCACAGGGATTTTAGGATTAATCTGAGGATTAATCGGACGCACACTCCGAGGAACCCCCCCGGCCTCCTGGTTAGTTAGATTAGTTAAAAAGGCACAAAAACTCAGAGGATGACTTGTTGGAAGCCGTTTTTTCCTTCGATGGCATTTGCTGCTGAGTTTATGTGCGACACTGGATGTGATCCATGTAATTAGAGCTGAGTGAATTTGGCAGGTGACTCTCTGAATGTTAACATCCTCTGGTGGCAGCCAGCGCAAATCAGCCAGACTTTGTTTGGAATCCAGAAACTACACTACCTCTCTGAAACTCCAACACACATTCGTCAAAGTGACACTTTTACTAACTTTGGATTTCAGGCATAAAAAGGAAAAGAACAAAAACTAATATCTCAGGACTGAAGGTCATAAGACACTTCAGCCTCCGAACAACTTTCTCTCTGCTCCACTTACCCTCCTTTCTTCCTGCAGGGCAGTTTGTAGTTTGGCCACCTTTGTCTCAAGCTCCCTTTTTTCTCTAATCCACTCCTCCCTGGGGCTTTCTTTGGGCTGTTAACGAAAAGGTTGTAACGGGAGACAGATAATATACAACGGAACTGAGTGCACCCCTGTGCAATTTCCCTGAAATGTCAAATTGGATCATCTTACAGTAATTGCATCACTTCTAAGTTGAACAGAAGGTTATTATCTGATGTAAAATTCAAAACTACAAGTTCAGATTTACTCTGTTAAAATACAGGTCCCACAGTAGGAACTCAATGCAACAAACGTGAGTCCATTTTTCATAATAGAGATTCTAATCTTTTATTTTTTCTTCATATGTCCACTGGCCTTCTTGATGTCAGTCTCAGTCCTCCTCAGCAGGGAGGAGACCACATTTCTGCAGAAATATTTTCACATTCTTCAGAGACTGCATTTTTCAGCTGCTCTTTGCTGGAGGGGTTGTGCTGCTCTACCTTCCTCTTTAAAATACCCCCACAGGCGTTTGTTGGATTCAAGTGAGGCCTCATACTTGTCCAGGTTCATAGTTTCCACTTTGTTTTTCGGCAGAAACTCTGTGTGGTTTAGTTCTTTGGATGGTTCTCCTGCTGGAATCTTCCTCTTCTTCCAGCTTCTATCAGCCAGTATTTTGGTTCATCCTCAGACATTCATCTATAAATGTCATCAACACCTTTATATATCATCACACTCCCTCCTCCGTGCTTCACTGTCAGGACTATGCATCCACTGTGGTAGTCCTGGTCAGGTTCACACCAAACATGCTGGACTCCATCTGAGCCCAACTCATTGATCTTCATCTGACCAAAGAATGTTCTCCAACATTCATCAGGCTTCTTTTTAGGATCTTTGGCAAAGTTTTATCTTGTACTTTTGTATAGAACAGCAAGCAAGAGTGTTTTTCTTGTCCTAAGTCCATAGAGGTTGATGTTCTGAAGTGTCTGAGCTTCACATTAACTTTGGTTTCCATTGATAACCCCTGAACCAAGTCTGAATCAGCTGCCGTCTGTTTTTCACAGCTAGATAGTGAAAGTAGTTCACTGTCTGTGGAGTCATTGTAGGAGGACGACCACTGCAGCCCTGATTAGTGGTACTATGGCTCCTTCTAGACCTCCTGATTACTACTGCAACTGTGTTACACTGATTTAAAGTGGTCACTAATCTTCCTGTGTCCTTTTCCATCTTTGAAGTCCTACAATCTTGTTTTTCTAGTGTCTTCAATTCTTCTTGCAATTCTTTTCCATGTGGAGCCATGATGCAGACAGAAACAGCTCATAGGTCCAAAACTGACAAGGTTCTGATGTTCACAGCTCATTTTATAACAATGTGGATGCAGTTTGTCTAATTGGAAAAAACAGGTGTTCTCATTTTTTATTTCTATGATCACAGGTATAACTCACTTTTGTTGCATCAAGTTTCTACTGTGGGGCCTGTATTTGTAATATAGTCGGTCTTAAGTGTTTGTTTTTGTTTGTTCATAAGAGGAAATTTACCTTAGAAATAATGCAATTACTAAGAAGTGGATGTTTCTTCATTAAACAGCAGAACAACAAACCTTTAGGTTCTGAATCTTCTGACAGATGATCTTGACTTTGTGCCGGATGATGACATCACTCTCACTGCTCCTGAGGGAAGGTGGAAATGAAAATATGACTTATTTATGAAACTGTAATCTGTAAATGGACTAAACTAAATGGGCAACTCCGGTCCTCGAGGGCCACTATCCTGCATGTTTTAGATGTTTCCCTCTTCCAACACACCTGATTCAAATGATCATCTCATCATCAAGCTCTGCAGAAGCCTGATAACGATCCTGATCATTTGAATCAGGTGTGTTGGAAGAGGGACACATCTAAAACATGCAGGATAGTGGCCCTCGAGGACCAGGATTGCCCATCCCTGATCTATGAGCTCAAGCAGTAACATGAGGATATGATGGAGGTCCGTACCCTTGTTTCAGGATGTTGTATATCGTCTTGGTGACCTGCTCCTCCTCGTCCTCACTGCTCATCTCTGCACTGTGACCCTGGTC
>OMNN01097490.1:0-19717 GCA_900302755.1 Chromis chromis
GCCCGGCCCCTTTCAGATCTCTCTTTCATTGTTTGCTGACGACTTGATACTGCAAAGTTCTATCTGTTTTTTTTTCCGTCTTCTTTTTCTTCTGCCGTAGCAAATTTGTTTTCAGGCTCCATAAAATAGCCTTTTCTTATTTCAAGCAGCAGTGTATGCAGTGGAAAATCTTTCACATAATATATCCTTAAAAGCACATTACTGTGTCCCATACACCGTTAAGAGTTAAGAACACAGTTAATATTTACAGTTGAAAAAAATGGGAGAAAAGGAAAGGATTTTGCCAGGGAATAAAACACCCCCACCCACGTATACACACTCACTCTCAGTGCAGCAGTTGAACAATTGCTATTCACAATCCTATCCTTAATGCCTAAGACCAACATAAAAGAGGGGAGTTTAAGAATATAGGGATAAGCCCTTTCAGCTTTTCTAAGTCTTAAGGCTGGTTTATGCTCCATGAATACTGAGCATCGGCAGCCAGTGCTGTTGCCACTCTAAATAGATATTACAATGATTTGGGAACAATGCATTCGACTGATTCCCTCAGACACAAAAATACATATATGTGTATATATAGTGAATAGGAGGCAAACATTAGCGCTCCCTGACAATACAAGCATTTTTGATGTAGAAGGGTAGAGCAAGATTAATGTCTGAGCGAGAGAAAAGGCGAGATACCACTTTGGGTGTTTGCTGGGAAAGCTGCAGCGGGAAGATGCTTTGAGAGTCTAAATCCCCCCCCGAGTACAATGCAGGGCTGCTGATACAACCAACAGACACGGGGTCACCTCCCCTCAGGGAGACAATGGAAGCACAACAACAAACTGGAGTGAGGAAGCACCGGGGACTGTGGCGGCACAAAGGCGTCGAGAGGAAGGCGCAGAAGAAGAAGGGGGGGAGAGAAAAATGCAATTTGCCAGCATTTTCTATCATGATTATTATTGCTAATAAGCGTCAAGGGCTGCTGAATGTCAGCAGAAGAAAGTGACCATTCTCCAAAAATCTCATCCGCTCCTAAGCAAGAAAATTACACTTCAGTGCAAGTCTGCCTCTGAATGACAACATATGGAGGCATTTAATATGCTAAAAGATGGTAGCATTGCATGATTTTGAAGAGGGCCGTCTCGCAGCACAAGAGAGGTATATGGATAAGCAGTCCTCTTTTTTTTTTTTTTTTTGCCACTTAAGCTTTCCAAACGGCCTCAGGGCTCCAGAACAACTCCGACCCTTGTGTCTCCTCTCCCAATCCAAGATTAGCCTGTCTTCTTGTCTTAATCCAGCAGAAACGCTGCATCCTGACTCCAACACCTCTCCACAATTACTGCACTCCATAATCCCCTGCCTGCCTCCATTTTCCCTACTGCTTTAAGAGGGGTAAAGATCAGGGGTGAGCACTCATCCCCGAGCCCTCCCCTGCCTCTCACCATGGCAGTTAAGTGTCTGTGGAAATCATAGAATGAGTAAGCCTTGTGACAGCTTATTAATACTTCTCTCTTCTCTAGGGTTTACCAATGGTCAGTCCTTAAGTATACTGTACTGGATTAAAAGGATTTGCTTGTAGCTCAGGTTGGCTTCTGCAAAGAGGTATTTCAGCGCAATTCTGCCGCTCTGTTCGTACTAAGATGTCACTTGAAGGGTCTTGAGTTGCATTGTGCACCCGGCTGATGGTCTATGAGATATAATGTGGAACATGAGGCTAAGGTCTTTTTCATGGTCACTACTTCCTATGATTTCAAGAGGCACTTGATCCTCTTTGGGGAGCAGAAGCACTCGAGCCCAGGTCTGAAATACAGCAACCAGACGAACGGAGCGAGCAGCTCTTTATTCAGCAAACTTTGATAGTTTTTACTGTTGTTCCAGAGAATGACCACCGCAGTTCTCTTCCACTTAAAGCTGCTGTTCATTGCAGTGTACACAGCTGAGCAACAATGACTGTGGCGCTTACAGAGATGTGCTTAAATGAATCATCCTGCTGGCTTAGCATAGCTTGGCTGCCTCTGTGCTCTGGATGTCTTTAATGCGTTTGTTTGCCTGCAGGCCCTCCGATTCTTTCTCCCTGCTTTCTCTGCTTTCTAGCCCGGATAGATTATATGTTTTTTTTTTCTTAATATATATTTATATATTTTTTATTTCAAAACCTAAATGGACTTGAATCGATCAATACTTCATTGTGTGTGTGACGAAAGCTGCACAGGAGGGGGGCACCCAATATGACAGATGTTACAATTCAGATTTTCTTTTCATTCTTTTTCAAGTAAACACAATGGCATATCGAAAGGCATTTCAAAAGCTGTTTTAAATTGATTTAAGTTAGCTCCTTGTCATAAAGCTGTGTGTTCACAAGTATCACAAAGATGACTGGGAATGGAGAAAGAGAGTAAAAGAAAGCTGCCTCCTCCAAGGAGTCTAAGCCATTGTAGGCTTCTACCCAAGCCTTAGATTTAAAAAGGGACCAAGCCTGGACAGATTTGCTCAGAAGTCTTTTCAGAAGATATTTTTTTTTTTGAGCTGTAGATAGTCATCATGGAGAATAAACAACTTACTTTCAGAGAAGGGAGGGACATGAAAGAATATGGTGGCAAAAATGTCCCACTGGTAACGAAATCAAGGAAAATAGAAGGGCATCAGAATCCTCTGAGCCTCCATATCAAATGTCCCACCCGATCTGGAATTCACAATAAAAAAGACAGCACTTGTGCATAATATAACGATTGACATGACATATCACTACAGCAGAGGAAGTAAAATGGGGAAAGGAGAGAGCCTTTTATGTTCAGAAAATATGATATGATTAGGGCTTTTGATGCTGGAAGCTACTCATATTTTTTTTTCCTGCATCAAAAGGTAAGATCTTAAGGTTTCCATATTTCTAGTCCTCCATCATATCGTTCAATATCTTCAAAAATTATTACTGCTGCATAACTGAATTAATCGACAGAAGCACAATTGAGTTGGAACCTCTGTTGCCCTAGCTACAGGGACAATACCAGGGGTTTTCATCCAGTCTCATCTGTTCCATTTAGTCGACATGATTTTGGGAGCTTCTAATCCGCCATGCCTCATTCAGACAGAGCGGTGACCACAAATACGCTGCATCCTCAAGCTGTGATAGATGGAGGAGGAAGAGAAAAGACGGCTGAGTTAGAGAGTTTCTTGGAAGGGAAGAGGAGAGATGTCTTCCACTCTGCAGCGCCGCAGCCTCAGAGAGAACAAAACATGCAATTAGAGCAGCAGTACACTGTGAAGTGGTCATTACTAGAGCTAATGAGCGCGCTATCTGTCCGCACATTAAAGTGCTCGCTAACGAGGGCTTGTTCATCATCGAGCGAACACAAGTCATCGCATAATCCTATCTCCTGTCCTCTCATCCCCATAGCAGGGAGAGAGGCTCATTTGGGCAGGCAGCGAACAAAAGAATCCAAACAAAGTGTGAGGATTTGGCGAGGAGAGGGCGACTTTAGCACTTCAAACTTGACCAGAACACTCGCCTCTTTGGTACTTCTGCTGCTTCACCTCCTTCTTTTTCTTACTATACTCCAATGAGATTAAGAACATTTTACTCTTTAAACCCCTGAACCCCCAAAACCTGCCAGCGGGTTTGAGAGGCATGTTATCTTTATTAAATGAAACCATTTAGGAAAACTGTAAAAACAGAAGGAATCGTCAGATGTGCCGAATCGTCCAACCAAATCGGAACTTCAAATTGTATATTTCATCAAAATCACCGCGTCTCAATTTAAAAATAACAAAATAAAGTGTTTGCTCGAACCAGATTATGAGAAAAACACAACTGTGAAACCATTAGTGACTCAGCTGCAACCCACTGTCACAGTCACAGTGACCAAAATTCTGTGACATTTCAGCTGAACTGCAGGCTGTGTTTACAGAGCAGAGAGGAGACGAGTACGGAAACAAATTAAGATTGCAAGTGGTAAAACCACTATGTTATGCAGAGCAACCATTTTTTCAGTTTTGATAACACTTGTTCTGTGCACTTGAAAAGAAATGTTGGATATGTTGATTACAGGGCTTTTCAGTTTTGTAAAATAAATAATCAAATAAATAAATATTCAGTTTTATTATGATTTATAGCATATAATGGTGTCACACTGCACTGAAGACATATATGAGTTCTCTGTACTTCTAGTCATGGTTGTGCTGTTTCCATGGAGGTGCAGGACTTTTTCACTGCAGTGAAAAATGAGCTCACAGTGAGGAAAAATGTGACAGGAGCAAAAAAATGTCCAGAAACTCATTCAGCAGGTTAAATATGTGTTTCAGTGTCTCTTTCAGAGGAGATCATGACGTATTTTTAAGGCCGAAGACAACTTCAAACATGGCTACACTCCTTGGAGACACTTTTTTTTGAGTACTTTACCCAAGTTTCAACAACTCATGCGCCACCAGCCGCCACAAGAGGGCACTGCAGCCAAGCATTTTCCCCTCCGATGTGTGCTCTCTCTGCTGCTGCTGCTGCTGTGTGGCATCCCATACTGTAAGCTGATAAAGAAAAGACAACCGATAGTTGCATCAGATAAAAGGGAAGGGAACGCACTCCATAGGGTTCACAGATTCTTAAACACTTGTTATCTGTTTGATTCATTCCTGATTGCAAAATATTTCAAATCCTCCCACAGGGTGAACCCCCCTCCCTGCACAAAAAGCACGCCACTACCCCCAACGCTTTGTGTCCTTCTATTTACCCAAGAAAAAGAGGAGTTTAGTTTGTATGTGTGTGTGAGGGGGGGTCACTGTCTCCGAGCAAAAGCGGGAAATTTGTCACAATAAGAGAGAAATCTTTGGCATTCAGCAAGCGAAACAGTGAGTACAGCTTTACTGTACAAAAAAAAGTCAAGACGAGCGTTTTAAAAAAAAGAGTGAGTGACACAGGACTGAATACATCTGTATTCAAATAAAAGAATGAAAGAAATAAGGAGATGAATTTGGATTTATTTTTTTTCTTCCCGCGTGTTTGTTTCCCTCCTGTCTCCACGGGGCAATGTTCTGGCAGTCACAATCGGATGAACAAGTTTTTTCCTCCGCCATTGTTGAGTCTCAAACGCTCCGCTGTGACTCATTTCATACCCTGTAATTATGTTGGGGAGAAAACAGACTTTAATTCTCTTTAATTGTGAAAAGCTCGAGCAAAAACTGCAGCCTGACATAAAGTGTTTAACCTTGGGCAGCGATATCCCCGCATAAACCACAACTGCTTGACACCTTAAGATAAAGATGGAGAAACAGGAAAGCAAAGTGGAAACAAACAGGTTTTTCTACATTTTAATTTTGATTATCTGAGAACAATTGAGGTCAATGTGAATTTTTCTTCCTTGACACGATACATTTTAATGAGAATAATACTATTAATAAAACCTAATTGTTATATGGCTCTGTAGCAGACCCTGTGGAGGGAGCGTATCAGTAGTGCATCTCAAGAGTGCTTCTGATTGCTTCCTCCCTATTCATCATTTTGTCGTCTGGCCCCAAGGCATCAATAAACAACTGTCATGGATCCAAGTGATGGCAAATCAGTCAGCTTTCACAGCACAAAGCCACTAATGCAATTTTATTGTTCATTACTTTATCATAATATTATATCTAACAGCCGGATTAAGAAGTCCCGTGTTTGATTATCTCATGAGTTTCAGGTAAAACTGTGTTTCCACGAAGGAGATTAGCATCTTACAAACCTGGTGCTATCTCCATCTATTTTTTTTTTTGGTGGCATAATAGATATAGTCTATCAACTGTACCTTCACTGTGTCCGTGTGTTGTATGCATAGATAGATAAACACACACACACACACATACAGACACACGGTGTGATGTGCGATCAGAAGCATCAGAGGGTTTAGCTGCGAGTAGCATTGCCCCCAAGGGACTGCCGCTGTGCCTGTGCAAACATGTGGACCTCGCTCTGCCACCTGGGAGCGCAAAAAGGGGAAGACAATCAAGATCAGCCGCCCAGATAATCTCTGTTTAGGACACTACATGCATTTAGGCTGAAATGTGAGACTACGCGGGAGTTGTTTTTGATCTGTACATGTTTGTTCAGTTTCTGCGACGGCGGCCAGAGAGAACAGGGGGGTGAAAAAAAGGAAAATTGGGGCCTGGAAGCGAGCTGAAGTGGGTGATTTTGGAGTGAGCATGCATAGTTGTTAGATTGAGCTCAAATACATTCACTATTTAATAGGACTCCAGACAAAAATCTGTGCACAGAACCAATTTCAAAGCGCCCATTTCGGGGTCAGCCTCATCTCAGCTGTGCCGGGCAGCAATCATGCTGAGCGCACACAAATGATGCTTAACCACAATTAACCTGGAGGGTGTGCCGCGTACACCAGGACCATTCAATCTCACTTTCATATCACCAAGAAGTTAGAAGTTAAGAGATTGTCTTGGCTCCTCTCTCATCAAGCATCAATAATTGATTGAGGCTTCTGGGACACATTGCGCATTGTGTCGTTTGGGGGTGATCAGCAAACGGACCCTTCACGTGGGAGGAGAGGGCGCCCGCTGGTGCCTCGCTTGACCCAACCAATCCTCTATTATTTATTACAGCAAAAAGGATCCTGGTGGACGGGTTAAGGAGGTCAGTCCACATTTAGTGCTTCCTGGATGGACGTCCCCGCGGTTTAGATTGAGCATTTCGCGCTACGCTGACTCTCCCACACACATCCTGATTTGATATTAATATCAATCTTCTTTTTACTCTTCTCTTCATTGAGATTAGCACCTTTTTTCTCCCCCATTCTGACAATCATTTTGGTCTAAGAGGGACACTGAAACACGCTTACTATGGAAGAATAAAATCTACCTACATTGGTATTTTTGTGACTTCACACATTAACCCTCTTAACCCAAAAACCCAACAGTGGATTTGAAAAGCATGTTATCTTTTGTTTTGTTTTTGCTGCAGAAAAGACACCATTTATGAGCCAGAAACTTGAAAAAAAATGTGAATAATAGTCCGATTTTCAACTTTCCGACACTCTTCGAATTAATCAAGTGTGTTGTCCGGATCTGTTGGAAAACTTAATTAAACCAAAGTTTAAAATCTGATTGTTATTCAAAATTGACTTTACTCTGCATGTCTTATTTAAAAATGTGTCAAAAATAAAATGCTTGCATTAAACTGATTCTGTTGGAAACTGAAAATTCTGCACTCTACGGCACAACTGTGAAGCCATTAGTGACTTAGTTGTGACAAACAGTCACATGACAAAAATGCACAGATTTTCAGTTAAACATGGCTGAACTGCAGGCTGTGTTTACAAAGAGCAGATAGGAGACATGCATGGAAACAAATTAGAAATGTAAACTGCTCGGGGTCCAGAAGGTTAAGCTCATGTAACTTCATGCCATGAAAATCACCTCCTTACCCACATTCATGCACTCACACAAGTCCAATATCTCTTCTTGTAGCAGCTGCTGAAACAGAGAGCAAAGTTTATCAAGTCAGGAAATAATACAAGGTTAATCAGCTGCTTCGGTTTTGATCCCAAACAGTTGAACTGAAATGAAGCGTGGACTTAAAAGGCAGCTTCTGGGTCATGTTTTACTGTGCTGACAGCACTGCTGACCAAAGGTTACACCAAAGGCCTGTGGCAACGGCCTGGACCACACCATATCAGTCGGCCCTGTCACCCCGCCATTGTTCAGCCCTGACACCAGCATCCCACTCAGACATAAGCAGGGTCAAAGTTCGGACCTCCAACACTTCCACAGATGTTAACAAATGGCATCCAAACGTGACCTTGGGCCCCGAGGCTAAAACAATGAGGTGAAACAACACGGTTCCCTGAACGCTTTGTGCTCGAGTGTGACAATAATTCTGTATGAAAAGTTGGACCTGTGCAATAATGACATACAGTCATCCATCAAAGGCTAACAAAGCTGAGGCCAAACCACTGCAAGGAAGACGGCGAGAGCGAACCTTTAAGTCCCTTATCAGCCGATGAAGGAAATTACACGGCTGCAACCCTGAAACATTTAATTAGCAGTTTATGTACTATCGTGCTGTATCACATCTCCGCCACCACTTCTCTACAATTGCTCTAAATGCCTGGAGCAAGTTGCAGTGGGTTTGATACTGAACACTTCTTTCAGATCTTTTGTTTCTGCTGGCGTCTGCCACGTTCTCATTGTCAAGTCTCACTTAAAGTTGATTCTTGGCTCAGATACCTTCGTTTAAGAATACAACAGAACTCACAGCTACAACAACAACTGAGAGGACACATCAAATTAAATTCAACAACGTGACAGATTTGGAAGGTTTTCAGAGAGGAGAATCCCTTCTTTACAGCACAGCTTTCTCCGGTGATCACAATCAAAAGTGTGTCCGTCGTGTGAGTGTGTATGTGAGTGTGCGGTTGGTAAATTTGTCTTGCCGGGTCACCTTGAGCGTTGCGGTGCACATGGCATGAGGGTCCCGTCGCTGTCTCTGGCGCGCTTCGCTGAGTACTTCCTCAAGCGCGACACTCCCACTCCAGCAGGGATTTCCACACACCAACGGCTGAATCTTCCTCTGGGCCTCCATTGCTAACCATTAGCGGTGGATTAGGAGGGCGGGTAAACGGAGGAGGAAGGGCCCCGGGGGTTAGCTATCAGGTGGCTTTCATAACTGACGTCCTCGGATGACCATCCAGGGTTGGTAAATAGCACAGTCTTTGGTTTAAACTTGGAAATAAATCTGTAATTACCCCTCTAAACCTCAAAATGGGTTTGAGAGGCAAGTTATGGTTTCAAAAACTGCTAAAATGACACCATAAATCAACCAGAAACTGTAAAAATAGAACAATTGGATTTTCAACTTTCCAAGATTCCGAAATATGTATCATGTGTGACATGCAGTTCTGTCAGGGAAATTAACCAAATTTAAGCTTAAAATCATGACGTTTCACCAAAATCACTTAATTCTATTTGAAATAACCAGATTCTGTAAAAAGCAAAAAATTCTGTGTGCCTCAGCACAACTGAGAAGCCGTGACTGGCTCTGCCGTGAACCAAAAGAAAAATTAATTAAAAAATTAAGGTGAACTGCAGGCTGTGTTTACATGAACATATAAGTATGAAAACAAATGAAACATGTAAGTAGTGAAATATCTATCATATGTGGAGTCATTTTCTTTTCCAATATTTTAACACCTGTGGGCGCTTGATTAAAAATTTTTCCATTTTTGTAAAATAATCAAAAAAATGTAGCTGCACAGAAGACAGTTTTGAGTTCTCTCTACTTCTAGCCATGGTTGTTCTGTTTTTTGTAGAGATGCAGGACTGTATATTGCAGTGAAAAATGAGCCCACAGTGAGTAAAAATGTGAAAATGTGACAACAGCAACAAAACGTTCAGAAACTGCTTGGCGTTCAGACGGTTAAATATCAGGAAAAGTTAGCTTAGCTTAGCACAAAACTGTAAATGGGGGGGAAAGCTGTTTAAATGTAGAAAAAAAAACTCTAGTTGCTCTAAAGATCACAAATTAACACAATATATCATGTTTGCTTCATCCTGTTAAACACCAAGTTGAGTCCACAGTGAGTAAATATGAGACCCAGAAACTGCTTAAAGTTCAGAGGGTTAATTTGTAGACTGCAGCTAACACTTTTTGCTAAAAAAACCCACAAAAAAACCCCCAGAGAATGCCTTTTCAACCATTTGCCTTGAAATCGTCAGGGTAAAAATGAACAGCTTTACTGTAACAAGAAGTGGCTGTCTTTCCACTCAGCATCAACTTCTATCCTTGACAGTGTCAATACATTAGCAGGGCATAAAGGCAAAGTGGATGGCAATTGATGGTCATGGCATCACCCTATTTAACAAGACTCTTCACTGGCCTACTGGCACCTGGCTTCATCTTAATAAAAAAGCAGTTGGGCTGCTGCCAGACGATTCTATCACCACCAGCTGGTAAACAACCCAATATAACTCGAGTGTTTCTTAGACTTTTAATCAGAAGGCTGAAGAACCTAAAGCTTTATCAAAGTATTCATTTTGGATACAGAAAATGATAAAGGCCGTCTTCAAATCACTGGAGGAACTGCACAAAAAAGTAAGCACAAGGCAGAGTAGCTACAGTGACAGTGATAAAGACTCAGGCAAATCACAGTTAGAACATCTTTAGCACACATGACAAGAGAACGTAATAAATTAGACCTTTACGACATTCTTTGTAAATGTAACGCACAAATCTACCTGCAAGATAACAATCACAGTGGTTTTATATGGCGGTAGGAGTTAGTTGATTTTGTTGACATCCATGTGTTGCATACCTAGACAATATTTCATTTCATTGTGTCTTTTAATGTGCAGTCACAATCGTTTAAAAAAAAAAAAAAGATTTTATCAATGTATAAAGTTGATATTGGTGTACTGCTAGCAGACAGTTTCTTATTTACATGAGTGGACATGGAGCGACATTAGTAATTATTTGGAATCGTGTTTCTGATCACTAATTAAAGCCCAAATTTCACTCTAATCTTAGCTACAAAACTACTGAAAGTTTCCTTATAGTTTTGAAGAGCCCCAACCTTAATATTTAAATAAGTTTTTAGTATGGATGTGCCATGCTAATGTAGTACATCAGGATTAGTGCCAATCATTGCATTTCTTAACTGATCAGTATCAAAACTAACCCTCAACCTAATTCGATCCTTTCTTCACATTTGCTGTCACACAGCTGTCAGAAAGGGAGAGCACGAGTTGAGGCATTTAGCATTAAAATACAATAGCTCTGACCAGAGGACATTATGCATCATAGAAGACTTGGTCATGGTGCCCATTGCAAGCTAAAGTCCCACAATGCTCCCCGCTTGCCAACATGGATCTGCCTGTGACTGCATGGTCGGGTTGCTGCAGCATTAAACAGTAAGAGGTGCCACCAAGTACAATATATGTTCTGACATGCATGTAGAGAATACAGGGTTTTGCTGTCTTCAGAACTTGTGGAGTCATGGTTAACACTACGCTCTTAAGACGACATTTAACACAGCACCCTAATGGAGCTTTACAAAAAGATTAGTGACCACATACATAACATTAAGAAACATCTTGGAAGCAAAAATGCAATATTCTTCTTAACGCATTGCAGAGTTATTCCATTGTCAAGCATATACACTCGATTGATTTTAATAACTAGAATGTACTTGAAGTGTGTATATGAAGTATTGGATTGTGACTCGGTATCAGCAAACACTAAATATTAACCACTGACTCTGATCAGAAATAACTTAATCGGGAGATCCCTAGTTATGCGCATTTAGTATCAATGTGTTTCTGAAATCTTTTGAAAGAGTTCACAAAAAGCTTTCTCCAGTCTACGGACAAAGGAGTCATCAAGATTTTTAAGATGATAAAAGCAATAATTGGGTTTGGGTTCAGTTGTACTGCTGGAACCTGTAAATTAGGTCCAAAAGCCAAGTTGTTCCTGAAATATCTTTAGCACAAACAGACATTGTGACCACATAAGGAGCCCGCAGGCCTCACAACTAGAGGCCACTGAGGTGTAACCAAGCGAATCTGAACGTTGAGCCTCTATTTGTCAAGGAGACAAAGGTCTGGTTTTCACGCTGAGGTCACAGTTGCATGGAGAAGAAAGCCGGACCCCGCCAGGTAAATAGGATGTCATTGTGCTGCAACAAAAGCATAGTCTTAACCCTGTGACCTCATCAGCTTTGGGGAATGCTTCTCTATTCTCAGTCAGTCATCAGGAGAGGGAGCTTTGCTCTTTTCAAGACACTGCCCAGACACCGCAGGTATTAGTTCCCCCAGGGCCCACTGGTGCACTTGCAGAGCAGGATACAAACGCTGCAACTTGTGGCAACACGAACGTTTACTTTAATGGCTTCATAAAGGAAGCAGTTATGACTCAAAAAAACACCTCATGCTTTGTGATGAAAATGCAAAATGTCAAAGTTAATGATGCTTAAATTCTTGATGTGGTGATATGATGCTGTACTATATCCCACATTTAAAAGACAGATTTTGCAGGCTGCAAAGAAAAACTGCTCTCAGAAACTTTGAGCTGCAGCCGTCTGATTCCTGTTCCTTTACTGCCCCACATTTCCTTCAAAGCCCATCAAAACGACTTTCAGAAAAATGCAGTATCACTTGTTCTGTGATCACGCTAATCTGAACGCTTTAGCAGATTGAGAGCTTCGAGTGCTGAAAGCAATGGCAACTCAATCTTAGAATTTAAAAGGCTTTTTTTTTGCCTCATACTGCCTGCAGCCAAATGGCACTTGTGTTCTGACACGGCACATAAACACACACAAAAGAAGTTATTAGCGTAGATGCAAATCAAATTACTAGCAGTGTAAACTGCTATTCCTCCCTGCACTTGGGCCTGTAATTACTCTGGCTTATAGGACTATAATGAATGCTAATGACACACTACTGCAAGGCCATCAGCCTCACACTTGTGTGAGGTTGGGTGATTTTCACTTAAGTTATGAAAGCCCATTCTGGTCCGTGTAGCTTCCCCTTCGCTCAGTGCAAGATTAAAGAGTACAAGAATTTTAGTGAGGAACACTTGCCTGGAATATGTTTCAACAGCAAATCATTTAAAAATTAAAGGCCATAATTGGATGCATTCAACCATATCATATATAAAGCACATTTTTGCATTTCAAAAGGGATTACAAATTCAGCTACACAATGAGTGCTTGTGGAAATGACAACAGCTATGCATGCCACAGAACAAGTATCTGTCAGTGTTCCTCATTGAATCTATTTTCATTGAGCTGATATTCATTTTTGCAACTGGAAAATCAACATACAAACAAAGAGCAACACTGTAAGTACACAATACAGCCGGAAACTTGTGCATGTTAGCCAAAAGATGCTCAGGATGATGTCATAGTAGAAACAGCTTGCACAAACAAAACCTCATTGAAAATTTAGAGCATTTGTAAACAATTTAACAAGCATATGCAATGCCAGATGAAATAAATGGAAGGAGTATATGCACAACAGTTTGGAATAGAGCTGCATGATATCGGAAAAACCTTTGTGATATTTTGTTTTTTCTGATATATATTGCAATATGAAAAAATACAGGATTTTTTACCAGTTGACTTGACAAACTCTGAACAATGAACTTAATCATTGTAGAAATCATTCTACAATGATTAAGGTGTTTTCGTAATAACACATTTTTATTGTGTTTTGCATGTCTTGAGACACTGTGAGAAAATGAAGATGCTTACTGTTGCCATTCCTCTTGCCTCCCATCTTTACAAGCCAGTAAGAATTACATTCAGTTTTTACACTGAAATTGAGGAAACAATAGTTGTCAAGCTAAAATTTACATTATCCTGCCCCCTCACTGCCCACTTATTCCAGCTGAGCATTCAGAATGAGGAGCTGCCTCTTAGTCCAGCCGGTTTATTTACTTTGTAGAGCTGCTTCTGACAAACTCTAAAATGTCTCAGCCACGAGCAAAACACACCAAATGTTCTGCTGTTGGCAGCAAGAGTGAACACAACAGTCTTCATGCACTCCCACAGGAAGTGTTCGCACTGCATCCACTGTATCTCTTAATACTTCCTGACCTGCTGCTCACCTGCTGCAGGCTACCAGACTGAGGCTACACTAGCAGCTGCTAACATAACACCTCTGAATCTCCAATTTAACTGTCGACAGTCAAGTTGCACTGTGGATAATGTAGGTTTTGACAAAGTAGAGTAGAAGAATACAAGGAATATTCAGATTTTTTAAGTGTTCATTTTAAGTCCTACATTGTTATTGGAGAACAATGTAAATGTACAAATAACAATACATCTTTGTGATTCTTTTAAAAATATATATATATTAGTGATAATGATAGTGGCCATTATTTAAAAATAAACTAAATAAACACGTGAGGAGGGTGAAATAACATGTTTGACCTTTGCAAGATACCAAAGGTATCAGAACAAGCCATGCACAGTAAGTACTTTTATTCAGCATGTCTTTATGCCTGAGCAGCATATTGGATTTGAATACATGGTAACATGTCGTCACCTTGGTCTGCTGAGAATATGCTTATTGAATGATATCATCGACTTACTGGTATACAGTACCAGCCACCTCCTCTGTAGATTTCTTTGCACAGACAGAAGAGCGATCCGAAGCTCCCCGTAAACTGCCTGAATAAGGAATTTCTCCTGACCGGAGTAAAAGGTCACCGGTGCAGAAGAAATGCTGCAGTCGAGGGAATCCAGGGTCTGCTCAAGTCTGTGTGGATGACCCAGAGATAAGAACTGGAGGAGGAGGCAAAGAGGACAAATGTGAGCCGGCATCACAGCCCCTCACAGGAAAGAACTGGGAGCTTTCCAGTTACCGACGTTACTGAGAGGGTTGAAGATAGCAGTGGCTGGTCAAGGAGACGGGCCGAGAGTCAGGTGAGGAGTCTTCATCAGCCAGGAGCAGGAAATGTGCTACATACCTGTGTGGATACTGTGTGTTGTTCCTTTACCACAAAAGAATTATATTCCAACTAAAATGTTCAAGCTTACATTATAAAATTGTCCCCTTTACTGAATCTGGTGGGGAAAGCACACACCTCTAAAGGTTTCCCTTTTTGTCTTCTGTTTTGTCTATTTTCAGAATGTGACATCTAGCTAGGTTTGTATAATTAGAACCTTTCAAACATGCACTCCTTACTGTTAATCTGACAGTACATGTCGACTTCATGTCTGAATAAGCACTCTGGTAACATTTCTGTAAAAGTTGTGATAGAAGTCTCACTTAGCTGGGCCTAGTAGGATTTTACTTTCAGCACGGGACAAGTCAGAACTGCATGCAGTCACGTTAACAGATAGACATGCACAAACAACGTACTTTGTGCATGAAGAAGTCAAGTGATTTGGAGGATTTTTTCCCCCCATAACATTATTGGTCCAAAAACACAGTTTACTGCCAAAATAAAACTTTACAATGATCAAGACAATGCCTATAACTGGTCAGATTAATGAGAATAAACAATAATGAATAACATCCAGGTTTTGACAATTGTTAACAGGAGCATAAGTTTAGTTTGTTGCTTCTGGCTGTTTGTAGGAATCTTTCCTCTGAGTTTATTAGATACCTGCAGCATCAGACAGCAGTAGGATTCTTATGAGCTTATTCATAATAATGAATAAACTCTGACACAGAGACAGGATCAATCAGGATCTAAACGCAAGCCACAATGTGCACTTTTATTCAATCAGACAGGTGAGCTGTCACACAGAGTCACAGTTTATCAGCTGCAGTAAAAACATTTTATTACATAGCAGCCATCCTCAGGTTGAGGCAAACTGCACATGCCCCAGAAAGACAAACAGCATTCAAAACAGATTTGTTATGGGGAGAGACTGTACAAAGAGATTCTCCATTATCCACGTTCATAATTCTTCAATAACAGCATTGTAATTAAAGTAACCGCTGCCGGATTTTGGAGGTGCTTTGATTTGTACATGCTTTCCATGAACAGAGGCCAACCACAGTAGGTAGTTCTAAAGCAGACCAATGTATATCTATTAGTAGTATGAACAGAACCATGTCCGTGGTAAACTTTCAAAGTCCACATTGGTCTATACACATGGACACACAGACCAATGTGTCTGTGTCACATTGGACGTGGGTTTCACTTTCAGTCGTTGTTAATTAGATTTACACACCAAAACATGTGGTTAGGTTTAGGGGTTTAGGAAAATATCATGGTTTGGGTAAAAATACAACCCTTTCATAACATGTTTCAAGTTCGTCCTCCATGTTCTGGGTTACCAGGTTGCTGAGCCCATCTTATATATGATCGGTTGGCTGAAAACGAGTAAAAGTAAAGCAATAAAACAAATGGCAAAGATACAACGATCAGCCACAACATTATGACCATTGACAGGTGATTATATTGGTACTATGTGGTGTTCTGCTGGAAAACCTTGGATTTTGGCATCCGTGTTGATGAGACTTAGACACCCAAATAAACATTGTCCCAGAACAAGCACACTCCCCCATGGTAATGGCAATGCCAAATGTCACTGGCCTACCCTTGCAGGAAAATGCACCCCACCACATGACAAAAACAATCAGGAACATCTTGAGGAACATGACAATGGCCCAAGATGTTGATTTGACCTCCAAACTTCCTAGACCCCATTCTGATCAAGCATCAACAGGATGCAGTGGAACAAGTTTGATTGACAGAGGCCCCACTGCACAACTCAGAGTACCCAAAGGATCCACTGCCAACGTCCTGGTGCCAGACCCCATAGGACACCCTGAGAGGTCCTCTTGTCCATGTCCAATGGTTCAGAGCATTTATTTACCACATAAGGGGGACCAACACAATATTAGGCAGGTGGTCATAATGTTATGCCTGATCGGTGTATGTTGATTACACATGCATTAGTGAAATGCTACAAACAAATGTAAACTGGCAGAAAAACATGTTTCTTTTTGAATGCACCAGTGAAGCAAAGTGAGATACTATGGGGTTCATTAAGAGCAGAGACTTTCTGTGTAACTCTAGTAAACAAATAGCAGCTTTCAAACACACAAAGAGAAACTAGTTTCAGATCTCGTACTTGGTCAGGGAGATTCAAAAGCAGATAATTTTAAAAAGAAATTTCAAGGTGAATACAGTAGGGATTGAATCAGACCAAATCATTACCATCACAAACAAACATGGACATTAAAAATGTCATCATAGCCTTTCTGCATCTTGCCGGAGCCTCAGTGATATATGTTCTAAGTCACTGCTGAGGAACAGAATGATTTTTCAGACCTTGGTGGACAAAGCATCCGCAGTAAATCTCAGATCAAACAACATGCTGAAAAGTTGGGTCCTGAAATAAGTAGCTGCTGTCAAAGAGGCGGCGGGTAGGAAGAGGAAGAGAAGATTGTCTCAAATGAAAGACACCCCATTGAAATCCTATTGAGCTATTTTCAGTGAGGGCCCCAAAAAAGCAAGAGAAAAGAGTGCACTGGTAAAGGTCAGCGTGAACCCAGATCATAGAACCTGAAACATGGCACAAAGATAAAGGGCCCAGTGAGAAATATCAATTACGCCTTGACATTTTCCAGAGAGACAAAAGAGGCCTGTATAATACCCCATGATGGTGTGGTGCTGTGGCCTCTGCAGCCTCTTCAAAAGTCACAAACACTTTGGGCTGTTGTTTAGGAAGAATTTAGTACAGTAAATATCCTCAGAATGATTTTCTCAATTATCAGAATTTGCAAAATGCAAGAATGTCACCAAGGGCAGGGTGACACAGCTGAAAAATTTATCACAATAAAAGGTTTCATTTCAGTCTATATAGATAATTATTGATCATTATTGATTACTTGAAAAAAAAGAGAGAGACCAGAAGAAAAAAGGATCATTTAGAATTTTTGGGGTTTGTCATGCAACTGAACTTTCTTTCGTTTGGTGCTTTCACATAACAAATGCATCAAACTGGATGCATCTAAGTAAGACTATCTAACATTCTATCAAACAAGTTTCTTAATGATATTCATGGATTGTCTAACATACAACAGGACACAAATGCACCCACATAAAAGGTACTTATTGATGATGTTGCTACTGTGTGTTTTTTTCCGCAAACGTTGCTCACCTCTTTGTGCAGTAATGGGGCCATGGGGCAGTTGTTCATATTGCCCAGTTCTTTACCCAGCCTTGGTGCAGGCAAGGTGTTCTGGAGAGGTATCTGTCTGGTGCTTGGTCAGAAAAATAGAAAAGTCTGCACGTTTTCTGCACAAACTGAACCAAATGGGCCACGGTGCCACCTCGCCTTGTCAGCCTAAATTAATTCTAAACCACCACATAAGAATAGTATTTGCTGCATGTTACATCCTTTGAACTACGGATAAACCAATATGTTTTTTTCAGGGCTCACACCAACAACCATTATTAGTAATAATTATCTATTACCAATATTTAGATCCATTATATATTTGCAGTTAAAATAAAAATCTTGTTCTAAACATTTTGAAAAACACAAACTCCACCAAAAAACCTTGTTGAACTGCCTTTGTTTATATACGTTTTACATGTTTAATTAAAGGTGAACCTTTCAACATTTGTCCTGCAGTGTTGACTGGCTGTTACTCGTGACATGTAACCATCAGATAGTGCTGTAGGCTGGACATTCCTCAAGACCACTGAGTGAGGAGCTGCATCAGAGCCAAAGTAGAGCATTTTAAAATTAATATATATTATATCAGGACTTGGTTTAAAATAAACCCCCCAAAAAACAGTGATGTTAATAATCTGAAAGATACTGAATATTGGATTGAATAACCGGCTATATGATTGCTAAAATAGAACTATATCAGTGGGTGATCCCAGCGCAAGGACTATTGAGGAATGTAATGCAGACAAGTTAGCCTGCTGTTTTTAGATCACCTGCAATATTGGTTTATCAGCTGTGATATACAAACTGCTATTTACAAAGTTTCCGACTTTGTTGCCACCTGTTTGCAGCCTCACTGACAACTTCTTTGACTTGGTACTGGTTAGTTTGGAGCCAGTAAACATTCAGGAAATGTTAAATAAGTTACAGATAGCAGTCTCAATTAGGTTGCCCCAGTTCAAAGTTGAAAAACCCAAGTTTTCACAGGCAGTCTGTTCCTCCTACCACCAAAAATAATACACTGATCCTTGAAGGCTGTTGAGGTAATGCTTTTTTCTTCATGAAAGTAACACCGTAGATTGTTGACCAAGGAGCATTTGGTCAGATAAGAGCATATCGACCATCCAATCAAACAGTCCACCTGGTACCTAAAAAGGTATTTCATGATGATGTTGCTACTGTGTTTGGAACTTTTTTCTCAAATTGTGTACACTTCTTTGTGCAGGATCTGGGGCCATGGGGCAGTTGTTCACATTGCCCAGTTCTTTACCCAGCCTTGGTGAAGGGGAGGTGTTCTGGAGAGAGGTATCTGTCTGGTGCACAATATCTGCACTAACTGAACTAAATGGGCCACAGCGCCACCTTGACTGATGGCCTAAATGAATTCTAATTCACCATAAAAGGATAGTATTTGCAACCGTACACATTATGTTGGCCTCTAACTAATAGTACCATCCTCCGTCGCTGCTAAATTAAACTTGATGTATTCCACCATTAAAAAACATGAAGAAGAAGAAAAGATGGTTCTCAACAATAAAGGAGTTGGTCTTTCCACCTGGTTTCCATCCTGTTGTTGGTCTGTTCTTATCACATGTGGAGTTTCACACTGAATGGTGGATGCTTCAGCAGGACAGCTGTCACAGGTAACAAGATTTTTAACAGCTTTTGCATCTTTGTGTTTTTATTGGTGATGCTCACTTGCCCGTGGCTTCGCATTTGCATTTATGTTACATGCTGTACCACATGTATTTTTCATTCACCCATTTGTCATACACAATATTTAGGACATTCTTTCATCTCATTCTGACAGCCGATGTAGGCTCTGCTTTATTTAAAGGGGGAAACATGCCTGCTGTTACAGACAACATTTACAAGAATATGAAAAAATATTCTAATTTCAAAATTTTCCTCATTAGAAGTATAGTCTCTTGGTTATTTAACACTGTAAGTAAAGAAAATGCAACAACAGAAAGTAAACTAGAAAAGCACTCGGAGAGCGCAGACCTCCGCCAAGCAGCTCATGCCCACCCATTAGGGCTGGTCTGAATGACAAATATCTTAATATTGGGCTCATGTGGGGTGGGGTGTGTGTGTGTGTGTGTGTAAGTGTGTGTTGGGAG
>OMNN01097491.1:0-10077 GCA_900302755.1 Chromis chromis
TTAGTGAGTGAAAGGGTTCGCAGAGGAAAAGATGCACGTACATAAGCTCATGTGATTATTTAGTAAAAGTCACACAAATCAAAGTTAACACGATTAGCCGTAGTGGTGGGAATCTTTGGAAAATCTCGTGCTTAGCTCCTGATTCTTTGTGTCATGGTTTGACTCAGAATCGATTCTCTCGATGCAGTAAAAAGCAGGTTTCAGGCTCTTACTCCAATTCGCTGTGTGCCAAACCATTCACTCCTGTCCTTTGCCTACTGAGCTGCAAATGAAACATAATTAAGAATCGAGCTAACTGGTTTTGATGAAGGTCATTGTCTAACAGAAAAAAAAAAGCTGGGAAAGGTGCTTGAGAGTATGAAGGTTTTAATCTTTTTAATTATTTAAGTAAGTTAGCTGGATTCATTCTGACATATCTTAGTCTTCTTTCTGTATAGAGATAATGAAATGAAAGTATAATTTATTAACCAACATCACTGGTTAACATAACTCTCTTGCAGGAAAAGATGAAGCCATCATTACCTAAAACATTGTTCCAGCAAAGGTCTTTTAAGCTTTTAAATTACTTCCTTTGCCTAATCGGACTTTGTAGAAGTTTTGTGTAGTACTGCAGTGTGAATGAGTCCGCTCGTGTTGCTGCTCACCAAATACCTCACTTTGACCTTGCAAATTTAATGTCTAATGTGTATATTATCAAGTGCTTCAATAGAATAGAATAGTTTTGCTTCTTGAAGACATTTCACCTCTCGTTCAAGAGACTTCTTTAGTTCTAAAGGGGGAAAAAAAGTGAAGTATAGTTGCCTTCTACTAAAGCACTTAATATTACCATGACCTGGATGACTGACAATCTGCACAGACAATCAAAAATCATATTTAATAATAGTAATAATTAAATCATTTAATTAAAAATGTAACTCAATTATGGAGGGTAACTTCACAATGCAAATATACTATAATTATTCTGAATGCAATGTGAACCATACATATCAACAGGTGATGGCCACTGGCTTAACCGTGTCTACCATTGTGAATTCTTTTACATTGCTATACTTTGTCCTTGGTAGGGATCGAGCATATTGAATTTGTCTATTGTTTCCCTTACATTACTAGGGTTGGTTATGTAAGTGTCTGTCTGTGCCAATTACTGCGCTTCAGACTGAAATATTTCAACAACTGGATTGCTATTAAATTTAGTATTTCTTTTTTGTACGTTATTCATGGACTCTAGAGCAGTGGTTCTCAACTGGTCCAGCCTCAGGACTCACTATGTCTCTATTAATAACGGTCGCAACCCACATTTTTGAAATTTGCTGTTCCTGTTAACAAATGAAGGTTTATCTGGGTGTAGTCTCAAAGCATTTTGATACTCAACGCATTTTTGGCTTATTTTTTGCTCATTTTGCTATATTTGGACACTTTTGCCAAGTTTTGGGCATATTTTGGCCCATTTTGACAGATTCTAAGCACATTTTGGTTTATTTTTGGCACGTTTTAGCATAAATTTCTCCAATAAGGTAGCAGAGCCAAACCTAGAGGTTAATAGTGGACAACTACTGGTGTCACCACCACTAACTGTCCTGCTATTTGTCATAAGTCATAAGAAACACATCCTTTAAAATAAAAGACTTTATACCACTACTTTTTTTTGGTGGGGCATGCTTCTGCGACCCTCTAAAAATGACTTTGCGACCCACTTTTGGGTCCCGACCCACCAGTTGAGAACCACTGCTCTCGAGAATGAATTCCTCTGACTTAGGTGATCCCTCGACTTTTCTTCTAGTCGCACCATAAAATAGATTTTAGGCTTTTTGTAAAATACAATTTTTGCACGTATTGCCATCAAATTTAATAGCGAGAGCAACACCAGAGAAGGGATTATACTGACTCTTGTGCTTCTTATCATTTAACGTTTTAATTTATCCAGTGAAATTTCACATCATTTTTGAATTAGTACAACATTTTATGTGGTCCTCTGATGTTTCCTGTAGCACCATGTTGAGACTCCCATCAGGTGTCTTTCCACTGCCGTAGCTCAGGGCAGGCATGAGCTTCTGCAGACGTTTACAGGTCCTGATGTTAACTCTCAGTGGGCCAAAACAGCGTCATTTAGTAATTAGTAGACATAACTCCAGTTCTGAGGACATGAGAAAATGACCAATATAACACTTTATGGACATCGAGAGTGCAAAAAATAATGGCCCTTGTTGTCCTCCCAAAGTTTGACCAGGAAGCATTTGTTCATCAAGGTTAAGCAGTCAGTGTTCCTGACCCGCATACCAGTTTTGGGGGGGCCGCTTAGAAGTACCTACCCTGGAGCAGGTACTTTTCTTTCCCCTGAAAACATCCCTGAAAGAGGTTCGACAGGGGAGTATCCTGCTCAAAGGTTCAATCCGCCCTAAAACGGCCCACAACTTCCTCGAGTGGAAAAGAGCCTGTTTTGTGTTTCTGAGTAAAATTTTTAAACTGCTACTGGAAGGAAAGCTAGTTCAGACAGTCACGTTCCCTTCAGGATGATTCAAGATGCACACTGTTGTTCCTCTGACTTTTCTCTAGTGCCATTGTCGGGTCAGAATTGTAATTTTTCTCAATACATCTCCTGTTGGTTTAGTGGTAAAATGGTAGCATGCTGAACTAAGATGGTGAATATGATTAAGTTACCTGCTAAATATCAGTGTGTTAGCATTGTCTTTGTGTGTTTGCATGTTTAGATCAAAGCACCACAGGATTGCACAGAGCTGCTGTCATGGTTGCATTGCCACACTTTTCACAGGCAGGTGATTAGAATCGTCTTAAACCACTTCTCTTGATGAGCTGTAAAATACAAAAAAAACCAATATATTGGAATCAATATATATATAGTTTACTTTGATGTATGTTGTCTTTCTGCAAATCGGTTCTTTCCGTATATAGTTATGTCTGATTGTATATGTATTTTGATAAAACATGGCACTACAGCACTCTGGCTAATTGTTCTATTGTAGGTCTTAAAGGGTTAAGGTCCGTCTACATGATTCCACAATAAGGAAGACACGGGGCGAATATGACATCATGGGAGAGTTCTAAGGCGAAAACCACCACTGACCAAAAAGAACATAAATGTTTGTCTGGCATTAGCAAAACAATATCTAGATGAGCCTCAAGACTTTTGGGATAACATCCTGTAGACTGATGAGTCAAAGGTTTAACTTTTTGGAAGACATGGGTCCCGTTACATCTGGTGTAAAGCTAATACTGCATTCCACCAGAAGGACATCATAGCAACAGTGAAACATGGTGGTGGTAGTGTGATGGATTGGGGCTGCTTTGCTTCCACGGGACCTGGACGACTTGTCATAAATGATGGAACCATGAATTCTGCTCTCTATCAGACAATCCTCCTGGAGAAAATCCACCCATCAGTTCATGACCTAAAGCTCAAGCAGAAATGGTTTATGCAGCATGACAATGACCCAAAGCACACAAGCAAGTCCACCTCTGAAACCTTAATTTTGTTCTTTTTGAGCCACTCAGAGTGGCCGAGTCAAAGTCCAGACTTGAATCCAACTAAAATGCTGTGGCAAGACCTTCAAAGGGCAGTTCATGCTCGAAAACCATTTAATGTGACTGAATTAAAACTATTCAGCAGAGAAGAGTGGGCCAGAATTCCTCCATGGCGATGTAAAAGACTGATCACAAGCTACCACAAACATTTAACTGCAGTTGTTGCTGCCAAAGGAGGCCCAACCAGTTCTAAGGTTTAGAGGGTGCACTTTACATTACTTTTTCACAGGGGTGATATAGTTTTTCAATAATTCTTCAATAAATCATCATTTAAAAACAACATTTTGGGGGTTATCTCTGTATAATATTCAATAAATATAAACATTACATTGGAAAGGTGAGGGCTTCTGCGTGTGGTCTCATAATGGAGAGCGATCAAGGTTAGGTTCATAAGAAACACGCATTTTTACACACACACCTGATACAAACTGAGTTCCCTTGTAACTTGCTTTCACACCACAGCCTTACAGTGCTCGTCCTTGAGTCTACAGATCTTTCTGCACCACAACAACTGCACATCTTTTACCTATCACTGAAAGAAAATACCCTCAATAGGTCCCAATTATGGCTGCAGATCAGAAAGCAAAAACCTGAATAACAAAGCTAGAAAATAAACTAAAGTCAAATTCAATCAAACTTTTCTGATGACTTGATGCACCTGTGAATAGCCTCCAAACTTTCTTTTTCATCTCTTTCTTTTACATCTATCAGTTTTACTTTTATTTTTCTTTGTATTGTTTTACAGTCACAACACTCTAAACCTGCCGTAGTTCATCAAAAGCCTAGTTATGCTTATAAATTGTCAGAACATTTGTAGAGGTGAATGATGTGTCCTTATCCTTCCCTGTGTCATCTGTGTTTGTCCACAGCACAAAGACCCCCAAGCAGGCAGTGTTTGCTGGAAGTATGCAGCTCCTGGCCGGAGTCAAGCTGTGCACAGGCAGAGTTCTCACCAACCACCCCCATTATGAAGATAAAGACCTGCGGGAGAGGACCAGACAGGTACTGTAGGCTGCAATATAACAAAACCACCAGAGGGGCTGCAAGATAACACAAGCTGAAACACTTTCAGCTCCGCCAGATGGGCTTTTTCTCTGCTTAAATGTAAGGGTCTCCAGAGTGAATTATTATTTTTCACTTTGCTATTTGTATTTCTGCTGCAACTAGGGAGGTTATGGGGGTTGTAGCCAGCTCAGGTTTGTAGTTGTTTGTAGACGTTGCCTCTAAATATCACTTCTTGCTGTAAAACGCAGCTGATGACCACTGCTTCACCATTTAGGGAAGCCAATAAGGTTTTATCAGACATCCATCCCTCCATCCATTGTCTATACACCGCTAAATCATCTGTAGGGTCACGGTGGGGGCCGACTTGGGTGGACAAGTCTCCAGCCTATCACAGGGCTACACATAGAGACAGACAACCAAGCACACTCTCATTCACACCTACAGAGAATTTAGAATCATCAATTAACCTCAGCATGTTTTTGGACTGTGGGAGGAAGCTGGAGAACCTGGTGAAAGCCCACACTGCACAGGGACAACATGCAAACTCCACACAGAAAGGGAACAGGACTCGAACCGGGGATCTTCTAGGTGTGAGGTGCTAACAACCGAGCCACCGTGCAGCCCTTTTTATCAGACATCTGTTCTTTATATTTACATGAATATTTTCTATCCTCCATCCAAATCTGATTAGATTTATCTAAATTACTATAATGTGCATTTTGCATCCAATTGAGGAAAAAATTAATAAAAACCGTTTCCATCCATTAGCTATACCCTCGTTATACTGTAGAGGAGGGGTAGCCAACCCTGGTCCTCGAGGGCCACTATCCTGCATGTTCTAGATGCTTCCCTCTTCCAACACACCTGATTCAAATGATCAGGATCGTTATCAGGCTTCTGCAGATGATGATGAGCTGATCATTCTGTTAGCATAGCATTAGCCACTGTGAGAGGAGCTAATTTCCTGGTTTGTGGCAACGGCTTGTGTTCCTTGTTTAGTTTTTGCAGAGACCACAGAGGGACTATAGACAGAGAGAGGAGGCTGCATCAGACCTGAAGTATTTAATTTTTCAATAATTGGTCAACAAAAATAACAATACCAATAATCAGAAAAATGTCAAATATCGGCCACGATAATCAGCCGGGCCGATAATTGGTCTATCCCTAATAGAAATACCCCAGCTGACCAGCAGGTTTGAACCCTTCCTGCTGTAAGGTGATCGTGTTGACCACTGTATTACCATGCTGCTAAAAAAAATGAACAGTAAAACTGAAAATTTCAAATTCAAACCTAAAATATGACGAGTGGACTGTGATATATCTGTACTGAATCAAACTAATCATGAGTTAACTGTACCGTTACACCCACAGGAAGATCATATCAAAGCTCCTCCGTTATATTACGTTGGAACCAGATTCAGATGTAGAATTTTCTGCCTTTTTCCGAGAACTTGTCTTCGTTTCCTGAGAAGTGTGTGTTGTGCAGCTGCAGCCGACGCCACGCTGCCTCTCCCATCCATCTCACTCCACTCCCTGCTAATGTCTTGCGTGAGAGACCAGAGAATTGTCTGTAGATGGGGGCCAGTGACCTGTAGTGATTGTGTGAATGAATATGGGATCAGAAGATGCACAGGGTACAATGTGCTTCCATTAAGCCAGACTGAATAGTAACGTGGGAAAAATAGAGGCTAAAAGTGCTGCGTTCTGGTAAAGGAGAGATGAATGGTGCTGCTTTCACTTGAGTACATCTCAGTAATGTATGTAGCAAATGCTGTAGAAGCATTGTTTTGTTTTGTTTTTATTTATTTTCTATTAAATTAGCTACATAAGGTCTTCACTGTTATTAATAAAGGAGGCAACTATCCGAGCAAAGCGGAATAAATGAGATGTTTTCATTTGAATTGTTTATATTACCAAACCAATCATGTTTTAAATGCTACAAAATGTCTTCATATTTCTTATTCATTTGTGTAGATGTTCTTTGCATTGTGGATCCATTGCATTGTTCCTGCGTTTGACCTTCACATGCCTGTTGTTATTAAATGTGCTGTCCACACAGACACGACTGTTTGTTGCTCTCACATCGACTGAATTAAGACACGACACTTAGCACAAAACGTATCTCGACCGAAACGTGCTGTAAATGACATGCAGCTGATGAAAAGACATTGTGGCAAATTATCTTGTCTGCTTCTGCATTCTGTGTGCGTCTCCTTCCACAATAAGCAGGGAGTAATGTGTGGGGTCATCTCTTGGGTAGCTGAGCCTATGTTTTGCCTCCCAGCGGGAATTCAGCCTTGCTGAGCCTGTGGCGAACCCAGAGCCTCGTGTGGAGCTCATTAATGATCCACGACACTGGTGCAACCTTCTGGGCTCTAAGTGTGTGTGTGTGTGTGTGTGTGTGTGTGCGCGTGTTTTGTGTGTGTGTGTGTGGTATTGTGGAGGAAAAGAGCGTAAATTCATTTTTCAAACATTTGTAAGAACCTTAATGATGTTTCCACTTCTTTTCTGGGCATAATTTCTGTGCCACTTGAAAATAATTCATTAGTGTACAAAGAGCAGTCATTTTTGTTACCTGTTTTTCTGCTTTCTGAATTAATTCACATGGCCAGCAGGCATGCTTTCTGAATTAGATGGAAACAATCTAACACGCAGAGATAAAACTTGTCAACTGTGTAAACTCCAGCACAAACCCACCCTTGCTCCATAAAGCTGCATGTACAGGGGTTTCCTCAACAGAGATGGTGGTGTGTGCCCTCCAGAAGTATATTACTAGTAGACGGAAGTTTTACTTAATGGTTTTGCTACTTTAGTAATTAGTAGGATAGGAATTCAAAACAGGGCTGCACGGTGGCTCAGTGGTTAGCACTGTCGCCTCACAGCTAGAAGATCCCCGGTTCGCGTCCCGGTTAGGACGTCTGGGATCTTTCTGTGTGGAGTTTGCATGTTCTCCCTGTGCAGTGTGGGTTTTCACCAGGTTCTCCAGCTTCCTCCAACAGTCCAACAACTTGCTGAGGTTAATTGATGTTCTAAATTGTCCGTAGGTGTGAATGAGAGTGTGCTTGCTTGTTTGTCCTGTGTGTGTGGCCCTGTGATGGACTGGAGACCTGTCCAGGGTGTCCCCTGCCTTCGCCCTAAGTCGGCTGGGATAGGCTCCAGCCTCCCCGCGACCCTGCAGAGGATTAAGCGGCGTACAGATAATGGATGGATGGATGGAATTCAAAACACAGCAATTAAACAGAATAAGAGACTGGCTTTTATTTTATAAGATAAGATAAACTTTAATGATCCCTCACTGGGGGAAATTCACATAGATCTAATAATAAAGATAAAGATCTAATAATAAAGGTCTCATGATGAACCTACATCTGGATATATACATTATGACATAGTGAGTTTACACATGGATAAGTATGGATAAGCTATGACATAGTGAGTAAACATATGGATATGTACACATGTGACACATATGTACAGGTGTGGCATGGAAGATAATGCACCCACAATTAGAAACAGTGTTATGCTGTGACACAGGAAGAGCTATAGGGGCAAGAAAATAGTGTTAGATGATGCTGTTGCAAACTGGAAAAGCGATGGCGGGGAAAAAAACATGCAATGTTGTTGACCCAGAATAGCTACAGAATAAACAACCAGCGTTAACAACGTAGTTTCACTGAAAGAGCTACAGGATAAAAACCGTGTTGCGTGTTGTAGGTTGTTGCACCTGAAAGGCTGTGAAGAGAGAGAAACAGCGTTAACAATGAAGTTGCACTGGCACAGTACTGTTAGCACTCTGAAGCCCAAACCTGCTGGCAGATGTAAAAGGCATGTTAGGTTTCAAAAGCCACCATTTATAAAAGCCAGAGGCTGTAAAAAAACCCCCGGAAAGAATCGTTGTATTTTCAACTTTCTGACTGTCCTTGAATCTGTGACGTGCTGTTCTGTTGGAAAACTTAACCAAATTGTGACGTTTCCATCAGATTTTCTAAAAAACGATTAATAGCATTTTAAATTTCAACATGTTTGAGTTCCCTTTGCTACTAGCTGTGGTTGTTCTGTTTCCATAGAGGTGCGGGACTTTATATTGCAGTGAAAAATGAGCCCACATGGAGAAAAAATGTGACCGGAGCTAAAACACCTAGAAACTGCTTCAGGTTCACAAGGTTAAAGTACGTTAACAGTTCTAACAGTGTAGTTTTTAGTTGTATAGCCGCCTGATATCATTAGGGAACGGGGCTCCAGAGTGCCACTATTTTGGTTGCTCATGTGTCCGAAGATCTGTTAAGTGCGATTGAAAATTTTCATTGGTCGCACCGGTGCACCGTTGCATTTCCTATGTCTGTCTGTCTGTGTATGTGTCTGGTGAACCCACCCATGTAGATGACATCACTTGGCTTATATTGGAGCCCTATTTCTAAGTTGTGTGCGCTGCAGTAACCGAGTGGAGACTAGAGGCTTCTCGGTGCACTGATGCTTGTGAAGCTTTTCAGGGAACCACGGTAAATTGTACAGGAATGATATAAAAATGTGACACTGCTGTGTGAAATAGAAACTCAAAACAAGGAATGAGCATATAGTGATGCGCACTTTGTAGCCAGGTCGAATTCTGTGACTTCTTGACCGGAAATGAGCTCAATGAGAATTGTGGTCGATTTACAAAAATGCTATAATCTAATCTGGACAGCTGTAGCTCAGGTGGAGCGGGTTGTCTGCTGATCGCAAGGTTGGCGGTTCGATCCCCGGTCCCCCCCACATGCCGGAGTGTCCTTGGGAAAGACACTGAACCCGAATTTGCTCCCAATGGCAGGCAGGCACCTTGCATGGAAGTCTGTTGCCATTGGTGTGTGAATGTGTGAATGAGAAACACTTTGTAAAGCGCTTTGAGTACCACTAAGGTAGAAAGGCGCTATATAAGTGCAGACCATTTAATCTTTTAGAACTTTGCACTTCATGTGCGATATGATTGGCATCTTTTCAGCATCACTTTCACGAGGCCTGTGTTTCAATGGCGCTAATGAATCCTCATAATTTCTCATGGATGGGTTAATAATAATAATAATAATAATAATAATAATAATTTAACCTTTATTTATCCCCTTAGGGAAATTCAACCTCTGCATTTAACCCATCCTACTATACATATTGGTAGCAAGAGCAGTTTTTACACCTGTTAGTGAGGTGTATCTGTCTTCAAATGCAGAAAAATGTTTTCTTGGTTTTGGTTTGAATAAAAATCTCTGCATTATGTTATTAAGTCCACACTGACTGTTACCCCTTTTCCACCGAGCTGGTTCCAGTGCTAGTTCGGAGCCAGTGCCTGACTTAGCATCAAGGTTTTTCCATCTTCTTTACTTTTTTTTAAAGATTTATTTTTGGCCTTTTATGCCTTTGTTGGATAAGACGATGGATAGATTGGGAAATGGGAGAGAGTGTGGAAGGACATGCGGTAAACACCCAAGGTTGGAATGAAATCCAGCCGCTACACCTTTGCACTTGGGTCACGCGACATAACCATTAGGCTATCGGGGCGCC
>OMNN01097492.1:0-13780 GCA_900302755.1 Chromis chromis
ATGCCCGATCCCGTCAGATCTCGGAAGCTAAGCGGGGTAGGGCCTGGTCAGTACCTGGATGGGAGACTGAGAGGGAACACCAGGAAGCCTGGGTGAATGCAGTGTGAGAGTGAGTGGTTGGTGGTGGTCGGAGGGGCCGATGGCGCAGATTGGCAGCCTGGCTTCCGTCAGTCTACTCCAGGGCAGCTGTGGCTACATACGTATCTTACCACCATCGAGTATGGAGTGAATGAATAATGCAATGTAAAGCGTCTTTGAGTGTCCAGAAAAGCGCTGTATAAAACCAATGCATCATTATTCATTATTATAAAATGAAAATTCATGGTACACACTCAGATAAGTAAAGTGTCATATTTTCAGATTCAATGACAGTTCACAACAGATTCCATGTGACTGATACATCTGTCCTTGATTGATCTGATAACTGATCCATAGATACAATCAGACAGAGAGTGGGACTGTGTCTTAATTTAGATGCTGAAACTTCCAACAGAAGCAGTGACAATACCAACTGAAACTCTCCCTGCATCCCAAAATAAGAGCTCACACAGCAGCACTGATGAGGAAGGTTCCCTCCCCCTTATCTAATCTGTCAAGTCAAATATTAAGTTTCTCTGCAGGAAGTTCCCTCAAGCACAGCTGAGTTTCAGGTAACCAGAATTGAGTGTTTGCAACGTGACGTTGAACTTGAAAACATGATGGAAAAACAGTACCAGGATAATACATCAACTCACCTCCCACTCATCCTAATTTGTGTCCTAAATATATCACTTTAAAGACCTTCATCCTTCATCTTCTTTTTATCTTTTATGATCCAATTCCATCCATTGTGCAGTAACTGTTGTCATTATACATTCTACAGTTCTATTTAGCAGACGCTTTTATCCACAGCGACGTCCAGGATTTGAACCACCAATCTCCCATGCCAAGGTCTGGGGTGTTACTCACTGAGCTATCCAACTACATATTATAGTTTGTTCAATGCACATCAGAACTTAATTTTGTATCTGCACAAAACTGAAAATGAAGCTTAAAAAAGACTAACACTGGGCTTTGTGGGTTATTAAAGCTATACAAATCAATATCAAGCATTTAGGCGTCAAAAGGTAAAGTCTGATGTATCTGAGGGTATCACCAAGTAGTGTGATGTGATGTTTAACTTCAAAATATGATGTACAACTAGAAATCAGCATCAGATGAACATCTCTATATGCTGTTATACTTATTTAATGTGTTACAACCAAAATATTTTCCAACCTTTTCTTAACCTCCAACTAACCTTCTGCTCACTTCGATCATTTTGCATTGCATCACTCTGTGTGTCTTAGTATGTTATGGTGCAACTGTCTCACGAGACAAGGGGGAAAAAACCTGGTAACAATATAACTTCACCAAACTGCATTATCTCACGTGTTACACTGTGGTTGGAATATGTGAAGTCTCCCAGTACAACCACAGTCTGATCTGTCTGATCTCTTTCACTTTCTCAGCTTTGAGTCCTGCTGGTCAAAGTTTCTGGTCCTGAGCCAGTTTCTCTAATCTCTAGGCCACAATATCATAACTGATACTATCACTTTCTATGTTACTGTCTCTATATCACTCTCAGTTGCACACAATGGATGTAACATGCATTTTATTCACAATGACAAAGCAGTTTGCATAAAAAAACAACATTTCACTATTCAGTCATGTCCATCCCTCAAAATAAAACTTGATAATAAACAATTTCACAACATAACTCAGATCAAGGTGTCCTACAGCTTGTTAAGTTATCGTTCTTGTCCTTTTAGTCTGATTATAAGTCCTCAAAGATCAGTTAAAACAGTGTGACAGACCTCCACGTTAATAATTAAAGCAGTGGGTTAGTTTTCTAATGTTAGAGGTCATGTTAATCCATCATCAGAAAAACCAGGATGGAAACAAATGGTTGGTTCAGAATCACATGAACTTGATTAAGAGATGCTATATTTCCATTATGGAAAAAAATATTTGCTACAGCTTAGTAATGATGTCATTATCAGATGCATCAAGGACTTCAACAGCACACCCATTAGTTTCCAACACCAGCATTTTCCAATATGGATCTTATCTTTGAGTGTAGTTGCAGCAGATCGCCCCCTGTTGACACAATTACTCCCTGACAGTTTCCCTGTTGAGTCACTGGGTTCTACGTGCAACTTCTTCACATATTTAACCACATAATTTGTAGTTTGAGCTTTTAATAACACAAAATGAAGACTCTAAATGAAATCACATTTTACCTTTATTACCTTTTCAATAAATTGCTACAAACATACATTTCAGCTGTCATTCAGGACATTACGCTTTAAAAAAGGGCATAACGTCTTCGATTACATACAGAGCTTTACATTCTCACCCGACTGTGTTCATTATGCAAGTCAAGAATCAGGAACTAAGCTAGCTGAGCAGTCACCTGATGTTTTTCTCAACGCCTGAGAAGGAAACTAACTGAAGTCTGACGGGTTAATGTGCACATCTGCCTTTGAAAAAGCTTAAGGTGGATTCATTAGTTTTCTCCACAAGCTGGTTTCTAGTTAATTCAACCAGCCGACGAAGCTTTTTCACAAGATCGACAGTGATCCACAACTTACATGATTCATTTACTGTTGTTCTTTGATTAATCACAATATTTTAAGGCTGGGAGTTTTGTTTTTCTTTCTTTCATGCAGCAAAGTAATAAAATAATGCTATGACGACTGGTTTTACTCTGATTACAGATGTGTGGAAGGTGTAAAGTACCTGTGATCAAAGCTGAAAGGTTTATGTTTAGTGTGAATCACAGAAGAAATAACTGTGGTGGCGACTCAATCCAAAAGTGAAACCCATCAGTAAATAAACAGTGTGTATGGTTGAAACCAGGAGTTTGGGGCTAATAAAAACCACCTGTAACAGCCACAATGACTCACAGCTTTTAGCTCAGTGCTTCCTGGGGACCCTCCTCCTCTGTACATACATGTCTACTACAATCAGGTGTCAACCAGCTCTGACCACACCTGATTTATGTAGCTTGTGTGGGAACAGTGGGAAGAGTTTGAAAATATGAAGTATTAGGGGTTGACAGGAGGGTAAAGTACAGCTGTCCCAGATTTCTTGGCTTTGGATAACAGTCTTGTAATTTCAATACAGTCTAAAATGATCTCAGACTTTAAAAAAAGTCACATACTTGCAGATTGAACGAAAAACGAGCACTGAAAAGAAAGAAATGAGGGAAAAACGGTTCTAACGAATGATATTGTGAGAACAATATAACCAGGATGTAATGGCAATACTGTCAAGGACTGAATGACAAAGAAAATGTAACTTTAAAACCAGCCCTTCATATGGATTGAAAGAGGGGGATTGTGGGATTCCAACAACAGTTATAGAAGAGTGACACCTTCTGGGCAACAAAGGAACAACAGTGGGAAGACAGAATTTTTTGATTCATAGAGTGAAAAAGTGACACCTTTGCAAGTCTGCATGTCCTTTATGTACTTTTTAACTCTGCACCAAAAGAAGGGAACTACCCTGTGGTTGAATGGAAAACAAGAACAGTGACATCACCGTGTTTAGACTGACTTTAAATGGGGTTTTTATTAAAAATACAATTTTAACCACTGAAAGCTGGCCTTCAAAGTGACGACATATTAAGTTTGGATTTAAGTAACTGGTTGTGCTAATATGACATTCTGATCAGCCTCTTCAGCTCACGCAGAAGTTGTAGTATCACCAAATCACCCCCAGCTGCTGCAGATGTCTCTACCATGAAAATAGTGAAATTTAAATGCAGTGAAAAATATATTAGCCCAAAATATAATATAAAATAAATCACCAGTTTATAAAGATCCACAGACATTAGTTCAATCTTACACAGACACCACCTTGTTTAAGTGAAGAAAAAGCAAAGAGAAACATAATGCATTGTAAACTCCGGTGATCTTGATGAGGTGCAGAGCGTACAGCTGGAAACGTGAACAGACATATAATGTTAACCACTGCTGATAGAAAAGATCCTAAACAAAAAAAACTGACAATGTTTCAGTATCATCTTTGAAAAATCTGCTCTGAACAGCAGTGGCTGATCCTTCAATGCACACTTTGATGGTTTCAGTATTTTCCACCTCTCAGGGTAATTAAAACATCATTACCGGGTTAAATAGGATTTCATTTCCCAAGATGCAATGGTCCTAATTGTAACTGCAGGCTCTGCTTTGACTACAAACCAAGACCTGGTCTCCTCTTCCATCCCCAGGTTGATAATTCAACCTGGTGCTGTTAACAGAAGAGATGCAGACGGTCCTGTTGTTCTGTTGCGGCCATTATTGCCACAGATCTTCACCACCGAGAGCAAAAAGTCTGTAAGATGCTGCAGAGAAAAGTGCTTCAAAGAAAGTAAGGAGGGATTAACAGTCCGGGACTATAATTACTTCTGGTTTCATCCCTCTCTTCTTTCTCTTAAGTCCTCCTCCCACCTTGATGATTATTTCTGCAGCTCCTGCGGCGTGCTAAAGGTCTCATAGACGTTGGCTGCAAACTCCTTCACCTGGTCGTTCATCAGCAGGTCCTGCAGAGAGACACAAAGAAACATTTCTGATTTGGTTTGTTTCTATGAAGGGAAAGGAGGTTTAATTTGAAAAATTGCAACAAGTCTGCCTGACATTTTTACATTTTTGCCATATTGTGTTCTACATGGGAGCAAAACGTGTTTATCAGCACAGACATCACAAAGGAAAACAAGCACTATGGCAAAACTAAAGTACCCAACATCCATCTGTACTTTTTAGGATAATCTAGATATTAAAATTATGTATTATGTAGGGCTGGGGTCTGCGTGGTTGATTGATTGGTTGATAAGCTCTCATTTGACCGAAGTCAAATCGGTTGGACAAATGCTGAGGTTACTTTAATAAAGGGGAAAATGCTACAGCAACAGCCTTCCAGGATTATTCCATTATTTTTGGTGGCAGGAGGAACAGACTACCTGTGTTCACCCCCTTGTTTTCACAACTGTGAACCCACCCAGCCTAATGGAGACTGCTGGTGATTTTTCCAACATTTACATGGAGTTGGCTCCAAACTAATTTACAAAAGGTCAAAGAAGTTGTCGCTTTGACTGCGTTTCGTTAAAACAGATGGCCAAATATTTGAGTGCAAACTTCGCCAACAGCAGTTTCTATATCACAGCTCAAGAACCAACATGGCAGATCATCTAAAAACAGCAGCTAACTTGTCTGCATTCAGTTTCTCAATAGTTCTTGTGCAAGGATCACCAGTTGATACAGTTTTATTTTTAAAAATCATATAAATATAAGCACGCTGGTCTGCTACAAGTCTTGTTACCGTTTTGGTATAAAATAACCAGGTTAAAATGATTTAATATGCTGCAATTGCTAGCTGATTGTAGCTTAGCTTACTTAAAACTCCTTTGGGCCAGCAGCCAGAGCGAACTCTGTGGCCTATCAGGTTAATGCGGAGGCAGTGTTCAGATTTTTTTCCCCCTCCATGACCAATCGATGAGTTGAAGACCAAGATTTTCTTCAGTTAACCACAACCCATAGTATCATGTTTAATATAATGCAGCTGTAAAATTGATAGATGAATGGTTTAGCGGTCACTTGAGCTACGTAGTGTTTTAAAGATTTAAATACTATTACTAGCAATAAGTACTATTACTACAATCAATGTAAACACAAAAAAAATCCTAAAAAATGATTTGGAAAATTGAGAAGCCATCAAAGTGTGGATGATGAATCACACACTTTAGCAGTCAGTGTTAATAAACAGCACAGATGAACAAGATTAAAGAGTATTTGAAACACATTTAAGTAAAACTTCCTCTAAAATGTATCAGATGTTATGTTCTCTTTGTCACTAACACTAAAGATTGATACTGAATGGCTGTAAAATTGCAGCAGGCTTGGAACATGTGTTTGATTATCACTCTGCAAACAATAAAGAAAAAGCAAAACAAAATGCAAACAGAATGTGGACTTTGATTAGTTTACAGATCATTGAGACAGTCTGCTGGCAAATACACCATCAAGTGCAGCCCGACCTGCTGGTTTGTGCCAACAGTTTAAGATCTGTTTGTCTAAATGTGGTGGTTGACCAAAAAGGACCAACACTGATGTAGATCCATTTGATGGAGCTTTTCTGTTTGTCTACTGTAACGTTTGTGTGTTTGAACAGAAGAAAACGCATGTGATTAAAGCTTGACTTTACCTGAACAAAGTGACTGGGAGTCTCACTGCAGACGGTGTTGATCTGACCGTTGATAATGGGGATGATCTTGGCCAGCGGCAGACTGACTGCAGACAGACTGAGCACACAGACAGACAGAAATGTTGAGGTCAGTTTCAAAAGCCTGATTGGACATTAAAGTTTCCACAGTAAATTTATTACAACAAAAAAAATAATACAGTCACTATCATCCTGTAGCATTGATCAGATAACTGGACAGTTGAACAGATAAACATGAATGGCAAAACAAAACAAAAACAACTGCTGAAAGAAAGAGACACAGAGTTTGAATTGAACAAATTAGTCAGCAGTGAAATGACAAGTAGAATGTACATGGACATGAGCATCCTGGTTATGATCAGAGGTGGACAGTAAACATCATATCCTGGTTTCAAAAATCTGGTCCTGATCCCAGTTTTAGCAAACCTGAGTATGTGGTTGGAGCGCTCTGCTGCATGAACACATCCTGTCCTGGTTTGTGATCGCTGCTCTGGATTTCTGTTTTTTGTTTCTTTCAAAGTTCCAGACTTTTCCTGGCTTGAATTTTCAGAATTCTCTGTAAGTTTCTCTGACCATTTTTGACATGGATTAAAAATAGCTGCATGTTTATTATGTGACTAAATGGTTTTAAAATTTAATGTGAACACGTATATTACATTCTGACATTCTGACCAAGGATAGTGCCTATAAAAATACTTTTATTGCTTTTGTAATTTAATACATGGTCAATATAATTTTGCTTTTTTGACAAGAATTGTCAAAGTGAAAATAGATTTCTACAAAGTAAAGTTAATTAACTAAAAATCTAAAATAAGTGACTGCATAATTGTTTTCACCCACTTCAAGATGCACCTTTGACAGCATTGAGCCTGTGTGAACAGATCTCAGTCAGCCTTGTACATCTGCACACTGCAATTTCACCCCAATCTTCTATGCAAGTCGGCTTTAGTCTGATGGGACAATAAAAGATGAATTTTGGTCTCATCAGACCAAAGAACTTTCTTCCAGTTGACTTCAGAGTCTCCCACACTCCTTTTTACAACATACTATTATGTTGCCAAATAACTGATCACAGCTCTTGTTGTTGCTATTTTTTGAAATATAGACCAGAATAAGGGCAATAGTCTGGAAACACAAATATTTTTCCATACTCTCTTTTCTTTTTTCCCCTACTTATCCAGACCTGAAAATTACAAAAATTAAACTCTATATTTTACCGTACTGCCAAGGAACCCTGGCTGCTGACTATCAGTTATCTATTGAGTTACAGCTCAATCAAGAAGCACACACACAGAGTACATCTATCACATATCTGTTGAAAAACCATTATTATTGATCTATAGACGAGCCGGTCAAAAGCTTACCTATCAGGTGCAGAGCTGGGGCCAGAGTCACCAGGAGGCGGGCGAAAGAACTCAGCCAGGTTGTCAAGGAGACGAGAGAAACCCCGGTTGAGACAGGCGTTGAGAACAGTGGTGAAGTCTGGACTGAAGTCACACACACAAAAACAGACATTTAGCTTTTACAAGTGCATAAACATAAACAGGTTAAAGAGAAATAAAGCACAAACAGGTGTTTACCTGTCCAGCATGTCTCTAGTCTCATTTAACAGTCTGATGGTCATGGCATCATTCTCCGTCAACCCGCACGCCTGGACAGAAGAAAAGAAAAGAGATTCGCAACATTCTCTGATACACTTTCCTATGAGCGCTGCTGTAAATCATACTCTGTGTGCAGTGACCTGGTCAGCGAGAGCATTCTCGTCGTCTGCCAGCATGTACCAGGACAGCGACCGCTCGGAGCTGGCCTCCACCTCCGCCCTGATCCAGCTCAGCTGCTGCTCCAACTCCAGCAGAGACAAATTCTGCTTCAGAGACACACTGGAGACCAGCAGAAAGTTAATTAGCAGCTGTTTAGATGATTATTTGAATCAGGAAAAATATTAAGGTTTCCAGATTTGCTTCTTGATCTCTATGTAATATCAGTGAACATGGAATATCACAGAAAATAAGCAAGCAATCTTAGCTTTTTCTGGCATTGTATGGGCTCAACTATTAATACATCAATAATATAAATCATAATCAAAATAATTATACGCCCAGATACTCACCTTTCCAGTGAGTTCTGTACTGCCCTCTTCACTACTGTCATTAACTCTGTCAAACCTGGTGAGATAAAGTGAAGAGGTCAGTGCAGGATTCTTTATACTGTGCTGACTGACAGATGTAATCCTGGTGTTTGAGTGTCTGTGTGTGTTTTCTCTACCGTCTCCCAGTAGATGTTGGATGCTGGTCAGGTACTGCTGCTGGACGTCTGGGGGAGCCAGAACAGTCTGGGAGAAGACACACACAACAGAAATAAATAAGCATTTAATATCTTCACGTACACCTGCTCTACTTTCCCCACAGTAATCCAGATTCAGTTGTATGTCAAACACTCTGCCTGTGTCAATTGTAAAAAAAAAAGTCAAAATCTTAATTCACTGAAACACACGAGGTCCTTGTCAGCTATTTTTTTCCTCAACCTGTTAAAAATAGGTATGTCCTGAGCCGATCCAGGTCTACTGTATTTATTAATCAGTATTGGCTAAAACACAGAGTCTTTTGTTTTCACTGCATTCTACTGTGTTTTACACCTCTGTCTGCTAGCATTGCTGCCCTGCACTCCTTAATGACAGCCGAGCTCCACGCTGCAGCCTCACTCTCGCGGTTCTCCCAAAGAGCTGGCGACCAGCGTTTTTCTCCGGCTAGTCACCTTGATGAAGCCGGCTACCTAGGGCTGGTCCGGCAATTTCTGTGCTCCGGATGATGATCCCGGTGTGGGGGTGGGGACTGACGGACGGACGACTTTACTAGAGTGCGCAAAATACTGCTCCATCTCCCGCTTGGCACTTTGATCTTGCTCCTCAGGGTGTTCGTCGGAGTCCGACAGCGTTAGCATGTCCTCGCCATTCCTACCCGTCGCCTCCTTTGGCCATTCTCCCCCTACATTGTTTCTCTCTCCCCTTACTACGTTCAAGTTGGGAGAACCCTGCACTCTGTAGATGAGTGTGAAAGTTAGATTGTGTGAATGTGAAAACTTATTCAGTTTCACAGGTGACTGACTCTGTTCTGACACCTGCGTTGGAGCAATTTGCCAAGCTAACTGTAACAAATCTCTCTTCTCCCTTTCTGATTAAAGGAAGCAGCATCTTGTTCCAGCCACAGCTGATGGTCACTGTCACTGTCCAACATGACAGACATCACAGGCAGCAGGTCAAAGCAGCCGTTGTTAATTAACCTTAATTCCATGAGTAACTTGATTGCAGGCCAAAATAAAACTTGGCTGTTGCTGGTTTGTGTCCCACTGCAGTTTGGACTCTGCCAAAGACTGTTAATGAAGTAAAAGAAGAACTAGACTGTAACAGTGGGAGCGTTCTGGACTAGTGCCACAGTGTAACATTACAGTCAGTACACCTGGGTGTTTCTGTAGTAACAATTCCCAACAGAGTGTAAAGTTTTCTATCCGATTACAGGCTTCAGTTTCAGGCATCAGATCCTGACAGTCAATAAGTAAGTTTATATATCGGGGCCTTCAGTATTTTCATCAAGTAGCTATTAAAAAGTCATGTATACCAAATATAGAAGGCTACAGCTGTTATTAGTCATCAAAAGATACTGACGTAAATACAAGTATTAGATCTGACCCGACATTAGTCATGCCTAATATGAACGGACTGGGATCGGGCCTAAACAAGACTTGATCATCTCTCATTTAAAGGGACTACTATAAATGAGTAGCAGAAACCAACAGCTCACAATGTAATGCTTCAGCTCTGTGTGTAAAAGGACTTTATGAATCGCTCACCGTTGTGCTTCTTCCTATAGAGTTATCCAGGTACAGGTATCCTCCAATGATGTTCAGCTGGACTCTCAGTAGAACGACCAGCATGCAGGTGCTGTAGACTCCGACAATGGTGCGGGTGAAACCTGAACAAGACAATAAGCTTAGTGATCAAATTGTGGGTCTCAAGTCAAAAAATAAAAAAACTAATGTCGGTATTCGTTCTATTCTTTAACAGCAAAGTCATACAAGGGATTAATTCATTTGTTTATAATTGAGTATTAACTTTACACTGTCTAAAGGATTCTTTAGGGACATCTGATGTGAAAAACACTTACTGATGATCTTTAAATCTTCCCAGATCTCCAGTTTATTGTCTGGTCTGTGAGACGAAAAAGATTGTGAGCAACATCACACTTTATGGTACACGTTTTATTTCACTATATGAACTGGTGTAATCTAATGTAATACTTCAAATGGAGGTTTACTTCAAGAAAAGCATTTCAAACTGCAATAAACTGCCATATTTGTGTAACCTGATGAACACAGAAGCAGAATTTTAACTTGTTCTAGCCTGAAAGATATAATAACGTACAGTACTGTGTTCTAAAGTCAGTCAGGAATAATTTGTTTTAAACTATTAAAAGAGTCTTCTTCTCACTTGGTCTTCAGTAGTGCAGTGAGACTCTCTGAGTTGAGCTGACTGATGATGGCTTCTCTCAGCGGAGGAAGCATGGACAGCACTGAAACACAAAAACACTGCGTCAGCAAAGACAAATTCTCAATTTTGCTTCTCTCAGTGCTGATTTTGGTATTTTAAAATGTGTGTAGCTCTTACCAGTCATGTTGCAGGTCCTCTGGTTGCTCTCGAAGTGGAACTGCCTTCTTGCCTGAGCGATGTACTCCGTCGTGTCCCTCTCCTGGATCTCCCTGATCTTCTTCTGGGCATATTTACCCAGAACATACACTCCTTAGAACAGATGAATACACAACAAAGTAGTACACAGGAAACAATCCTCAGTTGTAGTAAGGAGTGCAAGCTTACCTAAAGAAACAAACTAATAATATGCACTGGGTGTACTTTCAGTAGCTAGTATACTTATATCAGTGGTGTCCAATCCTGATCCTCGAGGGCCCCTATCCTGCATGTTTTAGATGTTTCCCTCTTCCAACACACTTGATTCAAATGATCAGGATCGTTATCAGGCTTCTGCAGAGCTTGATGATGAGCTGATATATAAGTAAGGCACTCCTTACTTATATATTTTAGCATTTACACACTGAGAGGCTAATAAAGTTAAAAAAGACACACACTTTGTTTTGTCCTAAAAATAGTTCAGCTTTTCTCCAGTCATGTTAATAAACATATCATCGTAAGTTACACTTAAAACATACTCCAAATTCTAAAATCATTCAATGCCAAATGTGTACCTAGATTAATAAATGCTGTTGTTTTATTCCTTTAAATAATTATCATACTGAGAAGACAATACGATTAAAGCACCCTGCAGTTTTCATGAAGCCACATGAGATGCAAGTCAAATGACTGATACTTATAGGACAGCAGTTTTTAAAGCCTATGTTTCCTTAAAGCAGCTTAAGGATGATTTAATAAGCTAACAATTAGCATCCATAGTGCTGTTCTCATGCATGGACCGTCACACCAAACTCCATTCAATTTTCTGGCAATTTAAAGACAACTTCCTCACATGCAAATCCTCAATTAAAATGTTTTCAGCGAATCGTATTTAACTTCGTTTACAACCAACACACTATGTGGGGTTAACTTCAGTAAATCATAACTGTTGTTTGGTCTTGACACAGTTCTCCTCCATTAAATACCTCTGGTGGTTGGCTGAGAACATGTAGTTTTATTAGAAATTCAGCTGCTTCATGGAGGAAATACATGCCGAATTAATCAGACAAACCTTATGGCTATTAAAATGTATATTAACATGCATGTACTTTAGTATTATTTTAAAAAGTAGACTATTTGAAGATAGTTTCGCTGAGTCTGGCGTGCTGCTACAATCCACTATTAGCAAGGTAGCTAAACGCAGCACTAGTTACCTCCAGCGACAGCTCCGGCGAAAATAAATTTCTTTTTGTGGCGTTTAACAAAATTCCAGGTAGACGAAAACATCCTCAGACAGAGAAGAGGTCACCAACTAAAACTCCAGAGACACTCAATACTTTTCACTTTGTGCTCGCTATTTCACGGACATGTTATCTGAAGAGTTTGGACTGTTAGCAGTGAGTTGCTAAGATGCTAACTGTCAAAAGTACAAAGTGTCAGTGAAGTTAGACGGAGTGACCGAGATAACAACAGCAAGTTATCAGCTTCAAAACAAAGCACGAGCTGGGTCGAGATTAAATCCAGTCGTATCCGAGCTGTTCTGATAACAGAAGCGTTATTTATGTGGTGCTGATGTAGGCAAAGTCCGCCTTTTTGAGGAGAATACAATCAATCAATCAATTGGAATCAGTCTTGAGCCTCAGATCAGATCTATAATTGGTCGGAAAACCTGATTGGTATTTCTCAGGAATGTGATGACGGTTCATAAAATGATTAAAAACTGAGCCTCTCTAAAAAAAATAAAAAATACTGAAAAATGGTAGACTGGATACTGCCTGTAGTTATGAAGTATTTTATTTCTCTTCAGGGGTTTAACAATAGTGATCTACAGAGTAGTAGGGAAAACAGCCATTAGAGGAGAACCATTTACATGTGCAAAGTAGATAAGTAGATCTTCATTAAAAAAAACAAAACTATAAATGATTCTTAAAAATATGTGGGAGGGGGATCCAAAGAGCAGGTTGCGGGTCTAAATATGAATATTAACAATAAATGTAAAATATATATTTGTGGAATTTATTTTATACCACTACATGACTTTGAAATTTGTCTCTGAACTAAAGATATAAAGGAATGACAAAATGTGACAGAAGAATTTTTATTTCAACAAATTTTGGATATGAATTTGTCTGCCTTTATTATATATCTAGAATCCCTGCACTTCCGGTTTACATCCAGACTACAGTAGTCAACTTGACGCTACAGAATCCTCCCAGAGCGTGGACATGCGCGGCGCCACTGAGATCGATTGGTCACGTCTGGAAGTGGTCCGTCCAATATTATCTTCCTCCACTTGTGTTGGTGCGTGGTAGCCACACTGGTAGGGAAGAAATAAAAAGTAGAGAAATATGCTTCAAGCTATCAATGTATGAGTTGTTAAAGGAAGTAGCAGTTAGCAGCTGTAGCCATGGGACCAGAAGAAGGCTGTGAGGCTGAGTCTTTGGAGAGTTTCTGTCCGACTGATGAGGATATTGATAAATGGATGTCCAGCGCTTTTGACATGGTGAGGGATTATCAGTTAACATTTAAGCCAAATAACGATGACTGAGCTCTCTTTGTCGTGTTCTTAAGGTTCCCAGTTTTAAATATTCTTTTACATTTTACAACGTAAAGCATACAGCTGATGTAAAGTCCAATTTTGAGCTAATTTGTATCATGACTTCGCCATGATATTGAACCTTTAGCTCTCCAGGCAGAAATCAGCCATTAAATTGCCAAATAACTATGTTCAAGCTTCTCCAGTGTATCTAGTTCGGTAAAGTTGGAAAGATATTCACAGATTCGGACTTCCGGAATCAATAACTCATTAGTGATACGTTGTCAAAACATAAATGATGCCTCTTTCCCATCGTTGTAAGGTAC
>OMNN01097493.1:0-30577 GCA_900302755.1 Chromis chromis
TACAAAAAATATGTACAAATACAAATAGTAATTTGTTCTTTTACCATGTGTGACCATAAAATTAGACCGTTTAACAAATATTTATTTTCAACAGTACAATTTTTGAACATTGCAGTATTCCACCTTTATTTATTTATTTATTTTCTTCCACTTTTGCACATTATTTGCACTACACATAAAACACTTTAACATTTGTACTTTCTTATTTCACACTGGACATTTTTACTTAGAGTGTATATTACACTTATTGTGCATTTTGCATTTTATATTTTTCTTCTTGTTTATTTTTACTTACTGCATATTTTTCTTATTTATCTGTATTTATGGTGGTGGTAACTTTACTCTTTCTGCTGTAACAACAGAATTTCCCCTCGGGGATTAATAAAGTATTTCTATTCTATTTAAATTTTTTGTTTGTTTTTTGTTTTTTTTTCCTGATTTTTGTTTCTTTAAAGTGTGTGAATTTAACATATTTTATATTATTGTTTTGTATATATTTGCTGTTATTTTCTCTTCTATAGTTTTTGAACGTTACAGTTTATTTTTTTTCTGGCATCTTTGCTGCCAGATATTTACATTTTCCAGAATTTATTTATTTAATATAATTTATTTTTTATTTTTCTGTAGATATTTGCTGTTATTTGCACCACATTTGTAGTTCTTGAACATTACAGTATTCCACCATTTTAAAAGTATTTTTCTGGTTTCCTTTAAACATTTTTTTTATTTTTTTATTTTACAGTGTGTGAATCTGTGCAACCAACCAGTGATATCAATGTATTGTGATGCTGCAACACAGTAAAGTCTGTCCAGAACAATACAACATCCCACACAACCAGGTGGAAGTGAAGCAGGTTTGGGCAACTGGTCTTAAAATCGTCCTCGAATAAAGAATGAAATCTCCATCAGAAACCCTCTGAATTACACCCGTGGACCTTTAAAACCTTGATGAAGTCCCAGAGAGACTCGCAGGTATCACATGTTGGAGGGTTTAAAAACAGAAGTTTCTGATGGGAAACAAAGCTGCTGGAAGCTTAGAGCTGATCCCATAAAGCAGCCGGGGGGAGCCTCCTGCGTCTCCATCCAGCTTATGGTGCGTATTTATGGATTTAAAATTCAAATGATCTTTTTTTTTTTTTTTTTTTTGCTCTAATCACGACCTTGATGCTTCTGAAATATGAGTGAGGCAGCTCAAGGACGTGGAGCTGGCGGAGTATTGATCCGCAGGTATTAGTTCTTCCTATCAAAGAGCCTCAAAGTCCGGAGCCAAGGAGAGATCATCCATCAGAGAGGCGCAGATCCGCAGCTCCCTCTCCTGTTTCCTTCCAGCTCTTCCTCTCCGAGCTCGGACAGATGATGCTCCAGCTGCCAGTCGAGACTCTTTATGGATGTTTGGACAATCAGAAAACTAAAGTAAGCAGCGCCATTACATTTGACCCTTAAAGCTGCTGAGGGGGAGGAGGAGGAGAGAGTTTGGAGGAAGAGGAGAGCGGGGACGCACAGAGAGCAGCTTTACGCAGACCTTTTTCTCCGCCATCCTATGTCACTCATCTATCCGCAGCCCAACACGGATTCATGCTTTGCAGAAAATAAGTGACATGCAAACAGGAATCTAGGCGCACAAGTGTCCAAGATCCTGCAGGTCCAGCAGCGCAGCGGTTTGGTGAGAACTGAGGAGAAACATACCTCCCCAAAAAAACATGAAACCCAGGAGTCAGGATCAGAGTTTGTCAGACTCCAGAGAGTTGGACAGATCCTATGACCCGCTCACAGGTAAGTTCATCATCATGTTTATTGTACTGAGTGATGTTTGCTGACCTGGCGTGAATCTCCAGTCACGTTTATTCACTGTGTGCAAGTTTGGTTTTGTGGAGTCAGACTGAAGCATCATTTTCTTACTGCTTCAGACTCTCATATTGCAGGTGCTTTATTTTGAAAATCAGTTACCTGCTGATTTATTTAAATAAGAATATGGGCAAATCTAAAAGCATTGCATCCCTATGTCCTGCAAATGGAAGATACAAAATCTTACAGAGCATAAAATCAAAAGGCAGTGCAGTCGATGAGTGACTCCTTGCCATGATATCAGATTTTCACATGATTATTGTGGCCAAAAATGTTCACAATCATAATATTATCACAATATCTGTAGAAAAATATGGGGAAAAAACACAATGCTATCAGCCAGATTAATCTTACCTACAAATAACTTAATTTAATGTGTGTTTTTTATGGCAATAAATTGGTGAATGAATGAATTACACTCAAAATATGAGTGTGTGAGAGACTTGTGACTGTGCTGTATGTTACAATCCAATGCTGGAATGTCAGCAGATAATTAGAGGTGCTGGATTATTTACAATATTATCACATCTGTTTTATTAATATGATATCAATATTTCATTTGTTAAGACATCATGGTAATCTCAAGACACCCATAGTTCCATATGAAGGAGTTAAAACATAGTGTTTCCATGTGAGAAAAGCAGATTGTGGATGTAAAGACATGATGTCAGATTTATTTAAATGTGATTGAAAGAGTGGTTAAATGATGGTGTCATTCTGTAGTCTAACAGCTGTGACAGTAGCTGTACCCTGGTGTGATTGATCAATAAACCAATCAGCTGATGGACACGAGGTTAATCAGTGACAATTACGACTAATTATTCCGTAATTTAGCAAGAAAAGCTCTTTAATTGTGGGAATTTGCTTCTTTATATCAGTTTTTAACTCTTGGTCAAACAAAATGAGCAATCAGAAGACATCAGCCTGGGCTCTGGTACCTTGTTCTGCTCATTTAAGAAAGAAAAGTATGACATCTTTAAGGTTGAATGATTAAAAATGTTCAAGAAATTGATCAGTAATGAAAATAATCTTTAATTAAAGGCCCCAAATAACATATCCAGATATTATGTTCATGTGTTTTTTGTTTCTCAGTTTTGCTGAAGCAGTAAATGACCAAATGTAAAAAAACACACTTCAAAGCTAATTAGCTTGGTAAAGATGTGAGAGCAGCTTGATATTATCACTAAATTTCACGCTAATGGTTGTCAATGCTCTGCTTTGCTGCTATCGATGTGAATACTGTCCAAGCAACCACACTGCTCTGTTCTGGAGGAGAAAAAGAGCAACAACAGAAAAAATACTGGAAAGACAGACTCTCGTGTCACCTAAAATTACACCTGTCAGAGTGTGTGTTTGTAGCCTAATTAGATCAGAGAGGCTCGTGTCTTTTTATTTTCCTCAATCCTCTTTACAGATCACACACGGTCTCTCTCTTTGTGAGGCTGTGCTGTCATTCTCGTGACGACTTCCCGAAATAGTCTTTCCCTTTAAAAATAACCGAATAAACGTGTAAAAATAACATCTTTAATATCACACATGCGGCAGTGAAACGTTGTTCCCATTAAGTTTTCATGGCGTTTCCGAACTCGTGTATTTGGAGTGGACAGATGGAGGGATGGATGGTATACAGATGGCGGTTTATTTAATTGCTGATAGTTGTTGATGGCACAATAGTCGGTGTGATATCTATTCAGCAGCAGGTTAACCAAACAGAGAACAGGTGCACGAACACCAGGCGTTCAGGAGACACAAACAAACTGGTTTATTAAAGAGTGAGGCACAGCCTGAGGCACAAAACTCAAGTCTTTACTGTTCAACTCTGTCAAACACGTGTGTTTTCGCAAAGGAGAAACCAAGAGAAAAAAGGCTGGTTAAGTGCATTTAAAAGATTTATCAGCTTTATGAATGGATAGAAAAATCTGAACTGTTCTACTGTAAAGCTGCAGAAAAGCCTCATGTTGTTTACTTGTGTGTTCATGCATTATAGATGCACTGGATCTTTGTCAAGTCATCACTTTGTGCAGCACACTTCACATGTTACAGTGACGCTGACTGACTGCCGACTGTGGCTCAGGTCAACCGTGAAAGGCACTTTTTAAAATAGTTTTTAAAGGTGTAGCTTGGTAGGTACAGCCAGCAGCTTGTTAGCTTAGCATAAAGACTGAAAAAGTTGGCCTGGCTCTGTCCAAAGATGGCAAAATCTGCACTAAAGCTCATCAATAAATATGTAGTATAAAAACGTTGCATTGCCAGACAAAGTTATGTGTCAGATTATTTCTTGTTAGTTCATTCTTCATGCTTCTTCTGAGGTGGAGCAGTCTGGGAAAAATGATAGTGCAACTAAGTGAACAACAAAAGGGAGTTTACACTAGAATCTGGATTTAAGGATCCCTCTACCTTGTTGGCATGTTCATATGGTGTAGAAGATGCACAAAATAAGCAGTCAAAGCAGAAATTGCAGTGTACCGATGACAATCTCAAAAACGTGGATTCAGACTTCTTGTATTTCATATGTAACAAACCTAAACAACCAATCTCATCTTCTTGCAGTGTGGGACTTCCTGTATCATTATTCTTGATCAGAATTATTTCCGGTGCGAACATGTAAGGCTGTATTACTTCAGTTTTACAACTTGCCATTGCGTAGCGCAGAGTTGTAGGCGAGCTGGTGTGCTTGAGCTGCAGCGAGATGGGAGTTGTGGGTGGAGAAAGAGGCAAGGACTTTATAGATTTGCATATTCTAAACTCTAAAAAATCTTGTTTGTGCTCAACAAAAAAACAAACAAAGGCAACAGTTTGCTTTAATCTTTTTGAGTTAGGACAACTCCTGATGAAATTACATTGATCAGGCATAACATTATGACCACCTGCCCAATACTGTGTTGGTCCCCCTTATGGGGTCAAAAATGCTCTGAACCATTGGACATGGACAAGAGGACCTCTCAGGGTGTCCTATGGGGTCTGGCACCAGGACGTTGGCAGTGGATGCTTTGGATACTCTGGGTTGTGTAGTGGGGCCTCTGTCAATCAAACTCGTTCCACTGCATCCTGTTGATAATTGATCAGAATGGGGTCTATGAAGTTTGGAGGTCAAATCAACATCTTGGGCCATTGTCATGTTCCTCAAGATGTTCTTGATTGTTTGATGTTTTTGCCATGTGGTGGGGTGCATTTTCCTGTGACATTTGGGATTTCCATTTGCATGAGGGAGTGTGCTTGTTCTGGGACAATATTTATTTGGGTGTCTAAGTCTCATCAACACAGATGGCAAAATCCAAGGATTCCAGCAGAACACCACATAGTACCAATATGATCAATGTTATTCACTTCACCTGTCAGTGGTCATAATGTTGTGGCTGATCAGTGTATGTTCGACCAACAAACTAGTGAGTTGAAGGAATCAGCCTTTTGTCTGCAATCAAAGTTATTTTTGAATGTAAGTCTTAACTGTCGGAAATTGTCCAGGCATGTTAAGATAGAGGAGGGGATTTGAAAATCTGAACCTATTGTGAGGGAAAATTAAGTTAAACCATTTTTTTTACCAAGTTACCTACTTGAATTTAGATTTAGATTAACTAATGCAGAAATTTGAGTTTAAGTTACACACAATATCAAGTTGATGCATTTACAAACATTATTATGTGAATGCAAAACATCAAAAAATATGTTGGAAACTTTATCTAAATAAGTACATTTGACTTTATATCTTACAACCTTGCATTTAATGAAATGGAGGGAAGAGTGAAGAGGAAGCAACTTGAATTACTTCCAAGTCATTTTAAGTAGTGAAGGGATTATTTTTTTTGGAAAAAAATTCAAAATATATAACTTTGACACACAGATGAGTTTTCAGGGGTTTAATCAATGACTGTAGAGGGACTTTAAATACTTTTATCTAATACATGACAGTGAGAAATGGTGCATAAGCTGCATCGAATGCAAATGTTTTTCCTCAGTGAAAAATTAAGCATCCATGGTGAGTCACCCTATATGTGAGTTACTCAGATTATTTCTTAATCCATCACTTTCTGTTGTCTTTATACCAAGGTATGTGTGTGGATCAAACAAACATGGCATCACATTTTTACTTCGAGGTTTAGAGGTGCTGGTAGGCAGATCTCTTGTTTTTGCAGCCTTGATTTTGGTCATTTGGGTTTCAGCATCAGCCTTCTTGTCTTAGTGTCCAAATTAACATTGTGTTTAGTGTTGTCTCCACTTTCTTCTGTATGTTTCTGTGTTTGCATGACAAAGGTGGCAGCACTTTAATACAATTGATTTATGACATTTTTATAGAATATAGATATGATAATGATGGCTACAAAGCTAATTCCAACATTAAAGCCCTTTAGAGGAGCTGGTTTCACACTGCACTGATGAAGGCTGAAGCAAAATTGTTGCTGATAAATTTTCTGTCCATCAGCTAATTGATTAGGTGATTGATAAGTGTTGCGTAACAAACACTGATCCCGTCTGGCTTTGCTCTGTGTGGGGACATATGAGGTAAAATGAACTGATACTAACCTGAGTAATAATCACTGTGAAGCTCATGATGTCAGCAGAAATGAAAAAGTGACTACAGTGAATTTAAATGAGTGAGTTTGTCCTTGGTTTTATTTTTATAAAATAGACATCTATAATCTGAACCGTGGGATTATTGTAAGCACATAGGCTGTTGCCCTGGCAACATTAGCTTACAAACGTTCATTTAGTGTTGCGTGACCATCCTTAAGCTGTCATGACCTCCCAAAGTAAACACAAAATGCTCCCAGTGAAATGATGCAGATGGAGGAAGAGTGTTTGGGTTTAAGTTACCAATTTAGAATCTTTATAAGCAGTCTTTAACTTTTTTTTTTTTTTTACTTTACAGATTAATAATAATCCTTCACAGTGGGCTATTAGTGCACATACATAACAACTGTTTCCATTTTTTTTTGCCTTATTCCCTGCTGACATGCTTTATGCTGATCTTTTTGGCTTACAGTCAGGATGGAAAATTAACTTTTGGAAAGAGAGTTTTGTCTTTTGTAGCACTCTGAAGGCCATGCCCTCTGTATTTTCTCTGCAGATTTGGGAGCTTTTGCAAGAAATGTGCATGAAAAGTAAAAATTATTTAACCACTATGTGAAAAAACAAGAAAAAACACTCATTATGCACGGAATTGTAACTTTTGAAGCCAACAGCCTTCTACTTAACGATTTAATTTATTTCCAAAATCAATATTTTCGACCTTTGTTCTTGTGTCTCTCTGATCTGAATCATCAAAAGCTCAATGATCAGGCTCACATCAGAAGCCTTGAAATCTGCTGAAGTTGTTTTTAATAAACTTATAGACTCTTTATAAGAAGAACTTTCTGTAAAGTTTACCAGAAGAAAGGGTGAGCTCCATCTTCTTTTTTCAGTGCTCTTTAAATGTCTTTGTGTCTTCTCCCTCCACAGTTTAAGCACTTTCAACTTGAGTTGTTTGCAGCAGTAGATAAAAGAGCCTTTAAAAGTGTTAATAACGATTGGGAGAAGTGTATTGATCCGCCCCAGAGGGCTGCGATCCTTCAAATCGATTTGCACGATCAAAGTCACCCTGAGGGTTTCTAAAACTGAGGAAAGGCTGCTGGAAACGTCCACGCAAACTGAATTAACTGTTGAATGAGTGTCGTTCATCAGCAAACCCCTGCAGATAAACAGTGATCACTCTGTGCGACATGTACGGTACAGTTAAATGGCTGCTTAATATTTAATAACGTGCCGCCAACTGCTTTCGCACATGTTATGAACTGTGTGAGCAAAATGCAACATCCCGTTTAAGGTTTGTGAACTTATACAGGCAGCCTGAAGAAGCTGAACATTTATAAGCTGTATTCTTTCTAGGAAACAACATCCTGTCTTGTTTTGTTAAGTTTCTGTGTAAAATAGTCTCATCAAATAGCAGCCTATTCACTGTCTCAGAGAATATCACCACCCTGCACTCTCTCATCTAAAAATATCAGCTACAAACAAAGAAAACAGCCACTTTCTCCCGTTACTTGACTGTTTTTTTTAAAAACAATTTTCGTCTCCTGCATCGAGGCGTTTTTGTGTTGCCTGTGTGTGTGAATAGCCAGTTAAAGCTTTGTTTGTTTTTCCATAGTCACGCAGCTGCTGTATTTGATAGTTTGATTGATACATCCTCAGTATCCACTGTCACTGAGGTTCATTCTGAGTGCATTTAAAGGTAACTGCCACCCTGGGAGCTGCAGAAATCACTCTATAGGGTGTAAATAATGAGACTGTTGAGATGAAAAAACAAGCAATAAATAAAGAGTGATATAAAACCTGAATGGATAGGAAGAGTGATAACTGGTTTGTCCTAACACAATGAGATCGCATTAACCATTTATGCTTATTTATAGAAGCTGTCAAAATTTCATTTTTACAACTAAAGGCTGCTGATAAGCTCTTGAGTAAACATTTAATCTCTGTGTTGCTGCAGCTGATATACATGACTTTCACTGTGTGTTTCAACCTGTACTGCTGCTGTGTGTTTGACTACAATTTAATCCCTGTTGGATTAATCACAACCAAAGCTCATTATACAACGCAGATCTGCAACAGTTACAAACAGCAACTGTTCTGATTGCAGTGCTGTATCTCAACCTTTACCTGTGAGCAGAGGTGGAAGTACTCAGATCCTGTACTGGAGTAAAAGTAGCAACACAACGATGGAAATAGAAATAGAAATACTCCATTAAAAGTAAAGGTATGAGAAATCCTGCTTAAGAAAGAAAAAGTGCATAAGTATTAGCCGCAAAATGTAGTTAAATAATTCGATAAAAGTTTATACGACATGATCAGATTATTAAAAGTGAAGCGTCAGTGTGTCAGCAACATGTTTCTGTTGTAGCTGCTGCAGGTGGAGCTGATTTAAACTACTTTACATACAGTTTTATATACAGCAGATAAATCAGACTTCTCCTAACATGATGATTGGAAGATGGTAAAAAGCATAAACAATGTTCTGATACACAAATCTGCTCTTGGTTTTTATACATTTGTGTTGAAATATGAAAGCATTTGAAATTTTGTTGAAATGATGCGAGAAGTTTAGAGGTAAATATTACTATTTTGTGGTGCTGTTAACAACTCATAGACATCTGAAATGTGAGCCCGACTATACAATAAGAAACCAAAAATGTTGGATACCACTGACTTAATTTTAACAACTTGCTGTTTTTTTTAAACACTTTTTATATTATCTTCTGTGGAAAATCTTGATCTTACATGCAACAAGTAACAAGTAAAGCTGTAAAATGGGGGAGAAAATACAATATTTCCCATTGAAATGTAAAAACAGAGGAAGGATAAGGTAGCAGAAAGTAGCTCAAAAGTGTACAGTGCTTGAGTAAATTTACTTTCCACCTCTACATTTCGGATATTTCAGTGCAGGTTTGTCTGTGGCTGTGAATGAAAGTTTTGCAGGTTAAAACTCTTTTCCACCATCATTCATTCCCCTGGATGTTTATTTTCATCGAGGTCGGGTGTCTGTGGATTAATTCTGCTTGTAAGACACCCAACAGGCTTCTCTGTCTGTGCCTTTTGGTCTGAAATGATGCTCACTTGAGCTGCCTGGGTTTCCTTTTTTGTTTAATCTGATTGTAACTCAACGCTGCCTCCTGGTGGCAGGAAATCTCCAGATACTTGTGATCTTTCAGCTCTTTTCAGACAGATTATCTTTTTTTTTTTTGCTTGTTTGTTTTTATAATTATTCACAAGAATAATTAAAACAAAAAGATAAAACTGATAAAAAAAAATGCTCATCATCAATGGTTTCATACCTCAGAGTAGACATAGATGCTGCTGTCGTGACACTGATGAACTCTGCTTCGTAGAAGAGCTCTTGACTGACTGACAGAAGTGGAGGTGTAGGTTAAATCTATAAACGTTAAAGCTTATAAAGTGAATTAAAGATATGATACAAAACCAGTGTGAAACAGAAGACAGAGAGAAGCGCATGAATAGGATAAAAATGTCAGAATAGCTGCTTTTGTCTTGCACCTTTCATCATCAGTCTGCTTGTTCTCGGGTTTCTTGGCGCCAGAACAAAGTTTCTGTGTCTGGTTGTGGATTAGAGGGACTATAAAACAAGATGCCGTCAGCCGAAACCAGCTGAGACCCTTCAACAAAATACAAAAGAGGACTGAGGAGCCGGAAAAGATGCAGAAGTAAAGAATGAATGGGAGGTTTGGGTTTCGCCCCTCTGCTGCTCCTGCTGGAAGAAAAGACGAGGAGGGCATTGGTCTGTTTACCTCAGTCGGCAGCTGGATGAAGATGTTGAGGTCCATCCTGTCAGGATTTTTGATTGATTTATAAGCGGTGTAGATAGTTTTCAGCCAGTAAAGTTAGGAGAAAACAACAGTGGATTAAAGAAGTGAGGAAAGGCAGTAAGAAAAATGTCAAAGGAGTGTTACAGGTCAACCTCACACAGACGAGAACATCAGTGAAATACTTCTTTGAGTAGCTCAAGAGAGGTTAAAGGTTGACCTTACATCGAACAGAGGAACCAAAAGGGGGCAGTATCTGTTGTGTAAAGTTCATTGTGAAAGGTTTTTCTCTTGTTGTTCATTTTGCGTAAAACATGACTAAGAAAACATCTTCATTACTAAGATTGTATGATGTACAGTATTTACAGGGTGAAGGTTCGTAATACATGTTTTAATATTGTGAGTGTGCTTCATAATTATTACTGAGGAGAGCTGAGTTCATCAATCAGTTCATCAGTCGTTTCAGTTTTAAGGTTTTTCACATTAAAGTGTTTGTGAGTAAAATACACAGATACTAAAAGCAGGTTATTCGTAGGTCGATTGCAAAGAATCCTGAATGTTCCTCTAAAAAGTCAAGTGACAAAGTTGTACTGTTGTGTCTGTAAATGTCAGCTAACCATGACGGCGGGAGTCTGGTCTCTTTATTGAACTCCGAGGAGTCTTTGTCCTTCTCACTACAACTACAGCCCACGTTACTTTGCTTTAGATTCAAATGCAAAATTAACAAAGAGGCCAAACGTGTCAGGCTAAATATTGAAGAAATGCTGTGTGTGTAAAATTATACTCAGTATTCCCACTTGATAGAATGTTGCAGCCAAAAACATGGAGTCTTGGTTTTGGAACGTCATGTAGCTTCAATGAAAAGTTGAAACAAGATGATGATTATCTGCAGTAAACTGAAACCTAGAGTTTGACAGAACTCTGAGTTTTCTTCTAAAGGAACCATCAGGTCAAAAATTTTAATTGAATGCTTTGGTTTATGACATCCCCATCAGTTCCATCTGTATTTTGTTCTTAGGACCAATTAGCAAAGATGCTAAACTTGCCTGGTTTCACTCCAAATTTGTCAATTTTCGCTTTGGCGTCAAATTTGAACACTTTGGGTGCCCTTAGTGCCCTTTTCAACATGCATTAAGTTTAATCAGTTATTAATTTAACTTTTTTTTTTTTTTAAAGATTTATTCTTGGCCTTTTATGCCTTTATTGGATAGGACAGTGGATAGAGTCGGAAACAGGAGAGAGTGGGGAAGGACATGCGGTAAATGCCCGAGGTCGGAGTCGAACCCGGGACAGCCGCTACGCCTTAGCACTTGGGTCACGCGACACAACCATTAGGCCATCGGGGCGCCCCCAGTTATTAATTTAACTTAACATCAGATTAAACTAAATTTGGATGCTTAGTTTCCTGGTTTGTCTTCCAAAAGAACTTCTGAACAAATCAAGGATTAAAACAAAACATGTTTTCTAATGATATCTAAGAGGAACTAAGACTAAGTGGTGTTACAGATTTAGGTCACACTCTGGTTGACTTCTGTACCTCAGAGCTCAGACTCCAGTCATGTGCCATTTCATCTGTGCCCTCACATGCTGGACGTCCTCCAAACAGCTCTGATCCTGCTGGGTCACACTGGTTCAAAGCCAGGTCAGCAAACTAATTTGCTCGCACTGAGTTGCATGGACAAGTGATTACAAGTGTTCGAGCCTAGTTTGGGCAATGTTTTACCCGTTCACCATGTGGGCCGCTTCATCTGCCTCTAATCTCTGCTCTGATTGGTTGTTTTCCAGGTAATCCTCCATCCAAACCCAACAAAAAGACCCTGAAGCAGCGGTTCCTCAAACTGCTGCCCTGCTGTCGCTCTGGCTCCAGCCCATCAATCGATAAAAGCAAGTGTCAGACCACACAATCAGATTAATTCAGTCACTGAGCAAATAAAACGCATTTACACTTTAGTCTCTTTTCCCCTTTTAACTATTCATCTTTTCTTTCTATTCCTTCATGTAGAAAGTGTAACGGAGGATGGTGAACTGGCCACGGTGTGTTACAGACCAGAGGGCCTCGACTGTCTTGTACAACAAACCAGCTTCAGCAAGAAAGAGCTGCAGGTTCTCTATAGAGGATTCAAAAACGTCAGTCAAAGATTCCTGTGAAATATTGATTCCTGTGCATGAATGTCCAATACTTTGAAACTATGTATCTTTGCCTCGTTTACTGTATGTGCATGAGAAACTATGTGTGAAGGTCGTTTTTTATGATCTCTGCAGGAGTGTCCGAGTGGCATAGTGAATGAGGAGACGTTTAAAAGCATCTACTCCCAGTTCTTCCCTCTGGGAGGTCAGTCACACCCACCTCCCTTCATCACATGCTTTTAATTTAACTTCATTCCTCCATCTTCAGTGTGTTCACATCTGGAGATAGCTGATCGTGACTCATTCCTCTCGAACACACCACCAGATGATGTCAATGCTGCTGCTTGTGTTCTCTGCTTCAAACTGTGCTCCTCAGAGAAATCCTTGTTTTTGCGTCAGCTAAAGAGCTGCAGGCTTTAATACGATTTCTAACTTGTGAAATGATGTTTAGATATAAACTTTAAACTTCAAAGGCTGTTTATTGTATATCATAATTAAAGAGCCTATATTATTATATTATGTTTTTTTCCTTTACTTTAGTGTGTTATAAATCTGCTTTTTGTGCTTGTGAAAGGTCTGCAGACTTACAAACAGAAGTCCAGGCTTTTCTTCTGTTACCTATCTACTTCTTCATGTCACATATTTGCATAACACCAATTAATGTGCTGCAGCTGACCTTAAAAAATATAACTGTTGCATGCACTATGCATGCTACTGGGGCATACTACTTTGCATTTGAAAGGCATGTTATCTTTTAAAAATCAGCACAATTACACCATTTATCAGAAGGAGAAACTGTAAAAACAGAAAAAATAATTGGATTTTCATATTTCTGATGGTCCTTGAAAGTATCATGTGTGACATTTGGTTCCATCTGGAAAAAAATAAATCAAAGCTTAAAAGTGTGGTATTTCATCAAAATTACTTTATTCTAAATGTCTCCTTTAAAAATCTACCAAAAATAAATAATTTTTGTTTACCAGATTCTGTAAAACCAAACAAAAATTCAAGGACTCTTTGGCTGAACTGGCCTGAACTGCAGGCAATGTTTACACAGAGCAGATAAGAGACAAGTGAGAAAACAAATTAAGTAGTAAAAATATCTATAGGTAGAGACACCATTTCCCCCCAGCATTGCTAACACATTGCTAACATTTTGTATAAGTGAATTCTAGTTTTTATTCTTCTTTTTTAAAAGATTTTGTAAAAGAAATAATAAAAGAAATTCAACTTTTGTTTTTTCTTTTTTTTTTTCTCTTCTTTTTTAATGGCATTCTAACTGTGCTTTACCAAAAAGAAAGACATTTTTGAGTTTTCTCACTGTTTCAAAATGTCATATATAACGGCAGACTTTAAAATTATGTCTGAATATCACAACTCAAAACTCTTATTTGACTCCATTAACATGTGCAGGTCATATTACTACATAGTGACTTAAATAGTTCCCTGTTCTGGTCAGTTTGGGCAATCTTCAATTGTTCATGTGTTGATCACACAGTTACAGTGAGAAATACGACTCATAGGCTTATATCTTCTTTGTTCCAGATTCAAGTATGTACGCACATTTCCTGTTTGAAGCCTTTGACACTCACAATAACGGATCGGTCAGCTTTGAGGTGAGACTCACTTTCCTTCAGTCGCTGCTGTCCAGACAAATGTTCTTCCTGTTTAATCTTCATTTTCTTTACAGAACAAAGACAACACAAAGTTTTCCTCTGCAGATATGCCCTCATGTTGCATATACCACATCACTTTTTAAAGTTATTTAACTTTGATAGTTTGAATCCAGGCTTGAGATTCAAACAGGAGTAAAGCTAAAATATTATGTAGCATATACCAGTTATGTGAATATATCTCTCTTTACTATTACTCCCTGTTGACTTTCCTGATTTCAGTCAGCAATCAGCCTCCGTTTTCTTGTTCCTTCTGTAGGATTTTGTCATAAGTCTGTCCATCATCCTTAGAGGCTCCATCACCGATAAACTGAACTGGGCCTTTAATCTGTATGATCTGAACAAGGACGGCTGCATCACCAGAGAGGTACCTGAACGTCTTGCTGTCTGTGTGAACTGCCTCGTGGTATGTTGGCAGCTCATGTTTTCGTTTCTTTTCTTTTTTTTTTTTTTTCTCCCTGTTTTTCCAAACAGGAGATGACAGATATAATGAACTCCATCTATGACATGATGGGGAAGTACACTTACCCTTGCATGAGGGACAGCGCTCCAAAGGAACACGTTGACAACTTCTTCCAGGTAAATCAAATCAATACATTCCACATCTCCAACACTAAACTCAAGTCAGTTATTTTAATGGAAAAATCTAGTTTTTGTGGATGTCTGGAGCTGCCTGCGAGGCACTGCTGTGCTTCCAAACTGTGGAGCTGCAGCTAATCCCGTCAAATAGGACACAACCACAAACAATAATGCTCCCTTTGCATTGTTCACATTAAAAATTTCTTTCACTTAAAATATGTTTTACATTTAAAACGTGCTTTTACACAGTTGTAAGAATTCAGCCATGTTTTGTGTTTTCTCAAACACCTGAGGCATTTCTTATCGATCCCAAAAATATGTGCAAGTTCACTGTGTTTCATTTACTGCTTTTTGCATAACAACAGGCAGTACTGATAATTTAAAGGTGCAGATGGGGAGTTTTCTTTTAGACAGACAAAAGTTTACACTTCATCATTTATTGTAGCTCTGACAAATATGTGCATTTACTTTGCCACAAAACAGCTGTTAAGCCAGTTTTTCAAGTGTTTTCAATCCACTGTTGCTAAAATTCAGGTTTTCTTCTGTGTCTTAAGTTGTTTATGACACCTAGAAGGCATCTAACCCAGTTTCCCATTGCAGTTATGTATTAAAGAACTTTACATGACATACTTGTCATCATCATCTATGTTGCCTACCTCTCTCTAAACTTCACATCGATTGGTTTGTAGACCAGTGCTATGCTGTCCACGTTGTCATAAAAAGATGTTTTGACTCTGCCATTGGTTGACGCACCACTCACATTTGTATACTGTTGCTGGAGTTTCGTGATCTTCAGGTGGCATTGCTCTCTCGTTGCTCTCATTTTCCGGTGTCGTAACCATCCAGAAAACATTTTCACACTAGGAGCAATCCAAACCATGACTTAGTTTGTTTTGGACCAAGACCATATCTTTTTGTTGGACCAAGGTCCAGGGGAGTTTTGTCCAAACTGAAAAGTCTGCACCGAATGAGGTGTGAAAGAGCCCTTTGTTGACACATTGCTGCGTATCTTGGCATGTTACCTTCACATGTAGGTCAGTGTAATACTGTAATACCACTGGGAGGACTATGTATTGTGTGAAACGCCTGTGCACACCAGTGCGTATGTGTCTTTTCTGCAGTCAGAAACTCCCAACCTTTAACCAGCAGATGGGCCTGATGTTTCTAGTCTGCATTTGCTGAAAATAAAGATGGAAAACACTGCGAATTATTTGGGCTATGCAGATACACCCTGGAGATTTTGTCCACTAGAGGCACTTTGAAGTGTTTGTTGGTGTTTTTGTGAGCAGATTCCCAATTTGTTTGTGTCTTCTGGTTACAAGGAGACACATTACATGATAATGCAATAAATGTTCCTGCTGCAAGTTTTAAGCTGTTCATCTAATGTGTAGTTAGTAGCGGTAGCATACAAATACAGTTGTGAACAAAAGTTTACATACACTTAAAAAGACCATTTATATCATGGCAGTCTTTAGTTTCCAATGACTTCTATAACTCAGAATTTTCTATGATAAAATAATTGAAACACATGCGTCTTTGTTACGAAAAACAATCAGGCATTTTGGATTTTTTCATAGATATATTTTAGGTCTTAAAAATATGACAAAATCTACTGGGTCAAAAATATACATACGGCAGCTTGAATTATCAGTTTTGGTGATGTAGAAAGCTGTGGAAATCAAATTTTCTTAGAGGCATGACCTCTCATTTTCTCATGAGTGATTACAATTGACTACAGCTGCTGACTCCTCTGAGCCAATTTAAATTTGATACACTCATCAGACTCAGCTGTAAATACTACAATGGGAAAGTCTGGAGTAAATCATTGACTTGAACAAGTCAGAAAAGTCTCTTTCAAAGCAACTATAGATCCAGAAATCAACTGTGGAAACCGTTGTTTTTAAGTATAAAGTGCATGATACAGTTGTTTCACTGCCACAATCAGGAGAAAATTATCACCTGCTGCTGAGAGACAATTGGTCAGGATGGTCAAGAGTCAACCAAGAACCACCAAAAAGCAGATCGACAATAAATTAGAAACTGCTGGAACACAGCTGTCAGTGTCAACAGTCAAGCATGTTTTACATCACTATTTACATCGAAGCTCTTCCTCTAGAAGCACAACCTCAAGGCTCGACTGAAGTTTGCTGTTGATCACATGGACAAAGAAAAGGCCTTCTGGAGGAAGGTTCTGTGGTCAGATGAAACAAAAAATGAGACATTTGGCGACAATGACCAGCAATATGTTTGAAGGAGAGAAGGTGAGGCTTTTAACCCCAACTGGATGTAAAGTGCCAACTAAGGTTTTGGCTTTGCAAGGCCTCAACTAGGCACACAAGATAGAGAAAACTACATGTAAACATAGAAATCTTTGTTTTCAAGAAAACACAGGGCAGCTTTAAGTTAATCCTTGAATTATATTTGATTATGTTTTGCATTTTTCTAGAAAATGGACAGAAACAATGATGGAGTGGTCACCATTGATGAGTTCCTGGAGACGTGTCAAAAGGTAATTTTAAATCTAAATATCTCAGCTACACTTTAACTGCACATCCACAGCTACTGAGATAATTATTATATTGTGCCTTTGTTCCTCCATCCAGGATGAGAACATCATGCAGTCCATGCACATGTTTGATAATGTGATCTAAACATTGCTGGACACAGATAGAAGAGGGATTTTCCATCTCTACTGCAGTAACAAACTCCCAGTCAGATTGTTTCTGGGCCTGAACAAAGAAGAAGGTTCAAACAGCAAAGACCTGAGGATACATTCCCCCCAAAAACACCTTTTTAAAAATATGTTAGAAAGCAGATTGAGCAGAATGAGTCAAGTCTCGTTGGAAATTGACTTGTGTGAAATGTGAAATTCTAGATTTTTTTTAACACTACATGTATATGAAGGTGTTAAAAGGTGGATTCTGGTGTTTTAAGATTATGACCGACAAAGGCACTGATGCCTCAACAGCACAACAAGTAGTTTCAACCTCTGATGACTTCTTCACCCAACAAATGGAAACTATGGTGTTTCTCTGATGCTTGTATTAAACACTAGAGAGAGACTGAATGTGCAGACATGTTGAACAAATGGAATAATGCTCAAAATGTTGTAAAGCATCTCACACTTTCACACTTATCCTTCAATGAGGAGGGCGGCTCCAAGTTCAAAGCAATAATCTCCACGTTACCGGTTCTTCTGCGTCCTCAGTTTTCTTACCTCTCACCTTTATTAGAATAGTGTTTATTGTGTCTGCATGAGGTGTCTGTTTTGACTGGACATCGAAATTATTTTAATTAAAGTGTTCATATATGTACATGGTGACAGTGATGACGAGGAAACAGAATAAAACTACACAGTTGCTATGCAAAAGCAGAGAATTATTTGATTTCTGACCTGCTGAAATATGAGTTTGGGCTTTTTGTTGTTAATCAGATAAATGTTAAATCAGTATTTAGGAGGCTGTCATTGTGTTCTGCACCCTCAAAATCTTCTGCCCATCCTTTAAATCATGAATATTTCAAGGATGTGATGAGAGTTCAGCCTCTTAATGATCAAATGTTATTCACAAAACTCCTAAGTCCAGTTTCTAAAGGGTAAAAAGAATGAAAATATAATAGTAATAGAAGTAAACAACTCTTAATTATTGGTGCTATAAATCTACAATGTCTATTTTTAAAATTATCGTTACTAATGGGACAGTGGGAAGGTAAGAGTGGATTTAATTTGAATACCCCCTAATTTGGATCTGAGAAACACTATGATTTCCAGAATTATTATGAAATAAAATCGACCGCCTTTGTAGAGGAAGTATATTTTCAGGTGTAGATAGAAAAGATGAATTTTCTTGCCTGAGAATCATGATACTCCGGAGAGGAATCCACACTCTCACAGAATTAGAAGAACCTTAAGGAACTCTGGAGATGATGAAGGAACTTTGCTTGCTTGTCGGTTTCCTGGAGGAACCTTCAACAGAGAAGAGGCTGCTCGAGGAAGCACTAACCTAATTTTAGTCCAATATAAAATGATTTTTTAAAATTTCAGTATTTACATTGAATACAGAATCCTTAGGTATTCTGCTGGGCCTGGAAAATGAAGGAATAACTTGATTGTCTTTTTAAAGCATATTAGAGAGAATTCATTCTTTGAAGTGGTTATTATTATTTTAGGTCAGTTTTTCTGGCATGAAGTCATGGAGCTCTTCTGAACAAAACTGGAGACATTATCGCACGTTTTAGAGACTGGTTTTGTATACTTCAGTAAAATTGGGGTGTTGTCTGACTTTTTTGCCAACAGATTTGTGTGAAAATGGTTCTTGACAAGGTCGCTTATTGATGAAATGTGAAGAAAATCTTTCCATTTTATAGGAATATTGTCTAATATTTTTACTATGGTTAAAAATATACATAATATACACTGATCAGGCATAACATTATGACCACCTGCCTAATATTGTGCTGGTCCCCCTTATGTGGTCAAAAATGCTCTGAACCATTGGACATGGACAAGAGGACCTCGGCAGTGGATCCTTTGGGTACTCTGGCTTGTGCAGTGGGGCCTCTGTCAATCACTTGTTCCACTGCATCCTGTTGATGCTTGATCAGAATGGGGTCTAGGAAGTTTGGAGGTCAAATCAACATCTTGGGCGCTTGTCATGTTCCTCAAGATGTTCCTGATTTTTTTTATGTTTTTGCCATGTGGTGGGGTGCATTTTCCTGCAGGGGTAGGCCAGTGACATTTGGGATCTCCATTTGCATGAGGGAGTGTGCTTGTTCTGGGACAATGTTTATTTGGATGTCTAAGTCTCATCAACAGGGATGTTAAAATCCAAGGTTTTCCAGCAGAACACCACATAGTACCAATATGATCAATGTTATTCACCTCACCTGTCAGTGGTCATAATGTTGTGGCTGATCGGTGTATATTATAATATAATTATATTGTAATATTCCCAATTTAAAAAAAGAAGAAAAAGAAATAACAAACAAAATCGCGTTGCACATAGACGTACATCTCCTTTTTTAGTGCCCAGTTTTAATTTTAGTCACACAAATCCCACCTACAGCCACACGATCTACTGATCGTAGGTCTACAGTGTAATCAGGCTGTTATGAGTGACTTTCAGCCCTCGCTCAATGTACCAGAGGACATCACCAGGGGATTGCTATTGGGCAGCACATAAAGGAGAAGCGAGGATGCCAGTCCGGTCTACTTGCAAGGCTAAGGAAACAACCACACAATCCGCTGCTACTGAGCATCTTTCTCACCAATGCCAGATCCATCACGAACAAAATGGACAAACTAAAACTACAAATCTCTGCAACAGAAGTCACACAGGACTGTTGCATTCTGCTTATAACAGAGACTTGGCTTCACCCACTCATCCCCAATGTTACCATGGAGATAACAGGATGCACAGCATTTTGCTGGGACAGAAACAAAGACTGGTAAAAGGAAAGGAGGAGGTTTTTGCATTTATGTCCACAAAAACTGGTGCACTAATGCCAAAATCATAGATAGCCACTTTTCTTGTGGAGTACCTGACAGTTAAATGCAGACCCATTTACCCTCCACTTAAGTTTACATAGCCCTAGGTTACCTGCAGTGCCATAACCTCTCAACAGAGCAGAGGCAGCTCATATCATAGTTGGGGATTTCACAATGCAGATTTAAAGATTGTCCTCCCCGAATTTGAGCAACACATCAGTTGTTCCACTGGAGGGAATAAGAAAGGCTTTAAATGAACACCACTTCCACACTTAGGCCAGTCAGAGCATTTGTCTATACTCTTAACCCCAGCCTAAACGCCCCTCAGAAGAAAAGCTCAGCCCACCATAAGAACTGTGAAAACATGGCCTGAAGGAGCCTCCTCACAGGTGCTCGACTCCTTTGAAAGGACTAACTGGGACAACTTTGAGAATCAGGACTTGGAGGAGTTCTCATCAACTGTACTCTACTACATACAGGACTGTGTTGGCAATGTCACTGTCAAAAACACATCCAGGTGTACCCCAATCAGAAGCCCTGGATGACAAAGGAAGTATCTAGCACAACTACAGGACCAGTAACCTCTTGACTCAGTGGTGCCTCACTAGCAGAGGAAACAGCAGGCACAGACTCCACATCTTCACAAGCTAAAATTTTCAGCCTGTCCCTGTCCACATCCACCATTCCACCCTGCCTGAAGTCTTCAACAATTATCCCACTGCCATCACTATGAAATGCTTTGAGAGGCTGGTTCTACATCACATCAAAATCAGTCTCACCTTCAATCCACAGCATACAGCCTACAGAGTCTACAGGTCTATAGAGGATGCCACTGCTCTTCACACTTCACTGACCCACCTTGAACACCAGGGGATCTGTGTGAGTATGCTCTTCTTAGACTTTAGCTCTGCCTCCAACACTGTCATCCCCAGCAGCCTGATTGACATTGGACTTTCACAGCCCACCTGCTGCTGGATCAAGGACTTTCTAACTAACCGTCCCAGGATGGTCACAATAGGTAACCACCTCTCCTCCACCATCACACTCAGCACTGGCTCCCCACAGGGCTGCATGCAGAGCCCCATCATCTACTCACTGTACACATATGACTGTGTCCCCATCCATAATTCTAACACCATCATTAAGTTTGCAGATGACAATGACTATCGTTGGACTAATTTCAGGAGGAGACGAGTCTACCTACCGAGATGAAGTCCAAAGACTGATGGTGTTCAGAGAACAATCTGGTCCAGAACTCCACAAAACCAAAAGAACTTATCATAGACTTTCGAAGAAACCGAGCAGATGATGATCCAATAACCATCATTGGAGACTGTGTGGAAAGGGTCCCTGCCTTCAGGTTCCTGGATTCACACATTGATGAAGATGTCTCCTAGAATACCAAGACTGCCACTACAGTGAAGAAGGCACAGCAGTGACTCCACTGCCTGAGGATGCTCAGAAAAAACAACCTGCAGGAAAAGCTGCTGGTGTCCTTTTAACACTGCTCTGTTGAGAGTGTGCTGGCCTACTGTATTATTGTGTAGAACTCCAGCTGCTCAGCAGCAGACAGGTGAGCCCAACACCATCCAGAGGATCATCAACACCACCCAGAGGATCATCGGCTCTTCACTGCTTTCTTTGGAGGACTTATTCAGCTCTTGCTGCTTTAGTAGAGCAGCAAACATTCTTAAGGACCAATCCCATCCTGGACACAATCTGTTTGACCCACATCCCCCAGTTAGATACTTCAGGTCCATCAAATCAAGGACAAACAGACTAAATAAACACCTTCTACCCCAGAGCCATAAGACAACTGAACTCTGTCAAACACTCACACTAACTGTCTGGACCAGAGTGCCTACTGGCAACTTAGTTTTACCTTATCATGTATTTATTTATAATGCACAGAGATATTATTGATTAATTTGTTAAATTTGAAATGACAATGAAAGAAATTAGATTTTATTTTATTCTATTTCTAGACATCTATACATTTACCCCATTAAGCACCTAAAGAAATCAGTCCAAGATGAGGGAATGTAAGAACTTACATTAAAAAAACATCTAGTTACAATAGACTGCAAAAGAATTAAAAAAATAATAATTATTTGAATACAAATAGTTTAGTTGAACATACCGTTTTTCTAGTGACCATAATGGAATGAATGATAAACAAATTGCCATCTATCTACAAATACTTAATAGTTCTTCTGATTAATTTGGAATCCCATCACAAGAACATACAGTAGACTTACCGCTGAATGAACTCCAGCATCTGTGTAAAGGCTGACTGGACCTCTTACAGACACTTCAACTTTAGGTACTGATCCATCCAGTCAATCCAGACATGACTTGCTCAATCCTACCTGCTGCAGACAGAGATAAGTGTTTAGTTTAAAGACAGAGATATTGTGTATTATTCACCTACAACAAATATCTTATGGACACAGATGTCTTTTGCAAGCATACATGGGTAAACGTTTTACTTTAAAAATAATATAATGCATATCTATTGTTGTATACAGATCTACTCTTAAGTGTGATGACAAGTCACATTCAAATGAGAGTTCTATGAGATACGTGACTTCAACATGTGCATGAATTTATTAACTGTTTCTGCTTAATTCTTTACTTTCACACTGAAGCAGTATCCTGTGAGGGCTGAGTCAAGGTGCCTCCAGTGTCTACTGCTGTAGCAGACTACTGTTAAGCATAGACAGTGGGGTTCCACAGTAGAAACTGTGTGCAATTCTTTACACATGATAAAAATGTAGACTTTACTTTATCAATGTATTACTGCAGATCTTGAAACAAACATTGCATGTTATTTAGTATGTTTACTGCATGTTGTACAAAGCAAATTCTCCCTTGTCTAACATGACAAAAGCTTTATTCTGTATCACAGGATAAATCAACTTCTACAAGGCTACAATGTGAAACAGAGGAAGACAACCAGCTGCATATTGTGTAAATTACAATAAACACTATTTTTATTCACTCACTCACGCACGCTGCAAAAGAATAAAATACAATCAGCAGTTAGCGAACTAAGATGTGTTTTGGGAAAAAACAAAAACAAAAAAAAAACACCAGAACTAATGCAGCAAAAATATACTGTTAATTAAAATGTGATGATATTAGGTAGGTCTTACATAAGTAAGTATACAATCAAATCAAAGCCAACAGTCATGAGAAACTAATGTTTATAAAGTATTAAAACCTCCAACTGCTGAAGACACACTATTATACTCTCTTGTGTACTGGGCTTACCAGAAGCTTGCTGGAATTATGTCAAATTAGTATGAATTAAACTTAGCTTGCAAGTTGAGTAACTTCACAGTTTTAATTTCTCAAAATGAGAAAGGTAAGTTGCTGCATGTTGCTCACTCCAAAACAAATACTGCATTCACACTATTAATTTACAACAGCATGCAGTGAATGCTCATTCATGTTGCTGGCTCCACAAATGCATCAATTAATGTTAGAATTTGGCCGTATTTTTACAGTAATTTATTAGAGTTTACAAGATTTTGAGTTGACAAATTATTATAATGACGTTGCTCCAGTGTAAAGTAGGGAGGAGACTTGGAATCCTGAACTGAATGAAAAATAACAGTTTAACTCAACTCTAAATGTATGTTTGGCTCAAAATAGATTACATAAATAAATAACACAAAAGTTTGCCTTATTTGTTTTGAGTTAAGATGATTTTTAATGAAGTTATGTTCAAACAAACTACGCTGCGATATTAGAATTAGCTTTTCCTCTGCTAGTAAAGGTATTTTAATGACCACTTCATGATTTGCAGCATAAATACAAGAGTTTAAGTTGATACCTCATAAAAATCAACGTGTTGTAATATAAACACAAGTTTTTTAGTTGACAAATTATTATAATGACATTGCTCCAGTGTAAAGTATGAGGGTGAGGAAGGTTGGAATCCTGTTTCAATTGGCTGCCATGGCAACAGCAGGTGATGTGCATATAAAACGCCTGCAGACCTTCAATCGTCATCTTTTGCACTTGGACGTCTCAGTGACCTGTTTGCAATCGACCCGATATAGCTGGATAGCAGATAGCTCGAAAGTACCCACCCTTCTCTCCCCCCTTACCCACCTTATTCATCCCCTCTTTCTGCTCCTCCATCTCCTCCTCCTCCTCCTTCTATCCGCCCTCCTCACCCACCTCCTTTCACACCTGGCCATCCTCCCCAACCTCCTCCTCAACTTCCTCCTCCTTCTCTCCCACCCCTCCTCCTTTTCCTTATCTCCCTCCTCCTCCTTCCTCCTCTCTCTCCTCTTCCTCCTCCTCCTTCTACCCACCCTTCTCTACCCCCTTACCCACCTTATTCATCCCCTCTTTCTCCTCCTCTTCCTCCTCCTCCTCCTTCTATCCGCCCTCCTCACCCACCTCCTTTCACAGCTGCTCCTCCTCCCTTACCTCCCCCTCCACTGCTTCCCCCTTGACTCCCACTGCTCCTCCTTGGCCTTATCCCTTTCCTCCTCCTTCCCCCTCTTTCTCCCCTCCCATTTCTCCCCACTTGTCTCCCTTCCTCTCTCCTTACTCCTGCTTGTCCCCCTACATCTGTTCCACCCCGCCTCCCATCGTCTCTCCTGTCACCTCCCCCATCTCTTCTCACTCCTCCTCCCCCTCTAACTCACCCTGTCGCATCTCCACTGAGCCTCCCTCCAGCTCCTCCGCCAGGTCTCCGGGCTGCTGTTGGAGGTCGGTTCTGCTCCCAGAGTCCGACCACCACGACAGCCTGGCGATCGTGCGGAACCTGTCCCCCGACAGGTAAGTGTGGATCGTGGGGCCCCTGCCAAGCCTCGTGCGAAGGCAGCGGGTCCAGATCCAAAGTGGGCTGTTAATGTGAGGGTTGTCATGCAGGCGAGGGACAGACGGCGTGGCTTCACTGGAGGTAAGAAGGCTCCAGGTCAGCCTTTCTAAAAACTATGTTAGTGATGTGATTTATGTTGGATGTGATCTGGTCAGATTTTATTTGAATGAACCTGCTGTGATGATGTCTGATCGATCTATTCCAACTTTCTTTGAATCAATTTTATCGTATTCTATTTTATATATTTTAGGTAGAACACTGTGATTTATGTTGGATGTGACCTGGTCAGATTTTATTTGAATGAATCTGTTGTGATGATGTCTGATCGATCTATTCCGACTTTCTTTGAATGAATTTTAAGTTATTTTAAGTAAGAACTGTAGTAGTGATAAGATTTTAAATAAATGTACCACAATGGCCTCCTCGCTGCCTGAAGAAAGGCTGCCAGGACACAAGGTAAATATGATTCACCCTCACATCACACATGACTTAATGAGGGGATGAATCTGCAGCAGTTCAGCTGCCACAGAAAAAGGTAAATTCTGTACTGACTTTATTCTCTTCACACTCTTTGCATCATAAATGATACACTGTACAATTTTGGAGCAAATTCTGCTGCGTTTTTTCTGTGTGTGTGTGGGGTTTTTTTTTTCAGAACTGCCATCCGATGACTCCAGGACCTCAAACCAGTACAGACAAGACGAGACTCCAGCACTTCCATGAAGACGAGGGACCGAGGCCACGACCAGAGAAGGATATCCAGAGATGAGCAACTCCAATGAGATGAGGAACAGGAATGATTTTAGGGAGCGTGGAGGAGCAGGATGCACTGGTAATTTAAATGTGCTTCAGTAAGAATGGGCCCACAGATACTGCATTTAGTAAATCGTATAGCTCTGTGTGAAAATGTTGTTATGTAAGAATCAAATGAATGTATCTAAATGTGTTTTATCTTCATGACACCAAGCAGACAAACAGAGATGAGGGGAAGGTTCTAAAAATGAGCAACAGGAAATTAAGTCAACAGATCCAGGACCAGCAGGTTACGTGTCTGACAGCTCGAGGTAACTACATGTAGTAAACTGGCTCATTAGATGCTTTATGTTAATATGAACATGTGCAGTTATACGACTCAAACTGAATGATTTATCTCTGAGTAAATGAAGGTTTTAATGTTTTTGTTCTCTTTAGAACTCAGAAGGATCAGATCTGGAGAAGTAACCAGAGGAGGACCAGTCCCAGATGTAAATCCAGAGATATGGAGGAAAGACGATGATTACAAAGAAAAAAGGTGAAACAAAGAAGAAATGTGATTCTATTGTGTTGTATTATTTTGTGTGTGTTGTAAAGTTCCTGTACCACTCTTAGTTAGGCTCCGATAAGTCTACTTGACTTCCCATGATGCACCTCTCCTCTCTGTCTCTCCATACATTTATATGCACCACTGCATGTCACTGACTTTGTGTCTTCTCTCTGTTATTTTTCATTTTGTCTCCCTGCAGGTTGACTTGGATCTGAAGCTCCCCGTCTCTGATGTACAGTTATGGTCCTGATCTCCTCCACAGTGTTCAGTGTCTCCTGTATGTTGTTTGTCTGTTCTCCCTCTTCTGTCCTGTTCTTTCTTCCTTTCCCCTCACCCCAACCGGTCGAGGCAGATGGCTGTCCTCTTTGAGCCTGGTTCTGTCGGAGGTTTTTTCTTTGTCCTTCCCGGTAACGGGGAGTTTTTTCCTCCCCACTGTCGCCTAGTGCTTGCTCAAAGGGGGGGTCCAAAGGAACCTTTGGATTTGTTGGGTTTCACTGTTCTGTTCTTTACCTTCTTATATCAGGTACCCGGAGTTGTAATAAAATGTCATGTAATTGAATTGAATATCAGACCGAGCACACTTCATTTAAACATGTTGAGGACAAGTTCATTCAACAAGTTCATTCTATGATGTTTGATCTGATCAAACTTATCAAGAAGAGACAAACAACAAAACAAGAGAACTGTATCTGTCTGTTCAGGAGTTTGAAATCATGAGCCTTTCCTTTGATATTAGATTTTGGAGAACCATATTCTATGACTTATATTAGCCTGAAACAATATATTTAAAACTGAAAAAACATCTGTGACCTTGTTCTAAAACTGTACAGCTTTTGGATCCAGAACTGGTTATTTGTAACTTGGGAAAAATACACAGGAGAATATTTTGAATGAATACACAAATGCTGCAAATTATTGAGACATATCTCATTTTCAGTGTTTTTTCTTAGATTACAAAATTCACACTAGATAATTAAATAATACAATGGAAACAATATAGCTACAAAAACAATAAAACCAAATATAAAGTAAAAGTAAACAATATAGAAGAGATATCACCTCTGGCTAGATGCCATTCTGTGAAAATCTTTGTTTTGCTGAAGTCCAGAAGTTCAGCAGCTTCTGACCTCTGTGGTCTAAAATCAGCTTCAGGTCAGCAAACATTAGATTATTTTAACCTGCTTACAGGTTCTGATTTACTCTGGTTGCTCTCTGCTCCACCTGCTTCATTCTGGATTCCAAATAATCCCAGTTATGATTCAATTTAAGGTGTGGACATGGTGTTCTGTATGTTACACAAACTGTATAAATGCAGCTTAATATTACAGCTGCTTTCATTTCTGAGGGACAAAGATGAAACACAAGCAGGTCAGTCATAAGGAATTATGGACACGAAATATTCCAAATTAGGTCTTTTATTCACAACCACATCAGCACCAGCAGCCTCAGCATGGCCGCCTCTGTGACCTTTGACCTCCCTGATGTCTGGCCTGAGCCTGAGAAACATGAAAACCAATGAACATGCTGCCTTACAATCTTCGTTTAGGGTCCTCTGGAGCCACAAATAGCTCAATTTATTTCATATCTGCAATCTTGTCTAGTCGTTTACTGGTTTTTGTTTTGCTTTGCTTTTAAAAAATCAGTAAATACATATTGGGGCCTTAAACATTATGAGCATAGCTGGAATTCTTTAAAGGTGGTTACAAACACATCTGCAGTGTTATTTATTATTTTGCAGGATTCCCAAAAACATTTCTGGGTGATTTTTACCCCATTAGTTTTCTGATTGATTTAGAGGGAGATAAATGAAAGAGAAAAAAACATGAGAAAGAATATATAATTTACTCTAAATTACTAAAAAAAAAATGACTCAAGAATACACAATATGTGAATTAATTGTAACTTTTCTTAATTTTTTCCCCCCAGATGATTGATGATGATGATAATATTTTGAAAAGTAATCAGTTAATATTTTGCTGTGAGGTTTCTTTCTTATAGTAGTTTATTCCTGGGCTCACCAGGGATCGTCTTTGTATAGTTGGTAGAATGAGGGTTAAAAGAGGTCCGTGATGAGCATTTAAAATACTTAAAATTCCATAGAAAAACTAAAACACTTGGCAGCTTACTGCTGCTTTGCCCAAGAGTTTTAGAAAACAACTCTAAAATTTCTGATGTTTGATTTTCTGCAAGCTTATGAGTGCAGCAGTTGTGATAGTAAACAGCCTGCTCAAAGAGAATCATAAAAAAGATATTTGGTAAGCAATGGATCTTTGTGTTTTGACACGATTTAAAGGTGTTTATCAGTATAAATAGCAAGATGTTTGGCTTTTCATCATGCCAGTCTGATGATAAGGCCTTCCAAAACTTCCAACAATCAAACACAAATCAGCTACTGCTTCAAAATACACTGGAATGCACTGTCAAATAGCAAGATGGGCCCAGAGAAACAGCTATACTAGCTGCGTATTTTGGATTATTCCTGTAATGCAGCAGCACAAACCGAGTTGTAATGTGCTTTCATAACAAAACCTGCCAGCTGAGCTTTATGAAACTTTTCTGTGCCATCAGAGGGAGGCTGAGCGGACCACGATGGGTCTGTGTTCATGAATGACAGCAGCAGAGCAGGACAACGCTGAGCACAGCCACAGTCCACAGACATGAGTCATCAGAGCCGCAAGACTTCAGGCTTGAATTTAGCCACTTTGATGTTTCTATCCGTCACTTATCTGCTGTGATGTTCTTACTCTGTGTGGAACCAGGTTATATAAAACAACACCTGGACCCTTTGAGTGAATTATACATCCTTACTTCCCTCTTTTCTAACTTTTCACTCTGTCCTGCTCTACAAAGTTGAGTTCAACTTACCCTTGAGATAACACAGAAAACTGTGTCTGTGTGTGAATCTGTCAGGGAAGCTAATTTCTTTTAATATTCTGATTTTGAATAAATGAAGGATGAAGGACTGTTGCAGACTTCAGCTAAGTATTAATTAAAACTCATATTTCAGCAACTCTTACGGCACTAATGAATTTCATTAATGCTGTCAACAAGTAAAGGAAGAGTAATATGCAAAGTTTTATACAGCAGAATATACTGTATATGGAAACGCACACTTCTGTGTACTTTTGGTCTTGTTCAATATCTTAGTCTTATTATTACATTAGCCTGGTTTTAATTATACTCTGCATTCCTCTACTGAGAAAAGATTTATGAAACAATAAATAAGGGTGTCTGCTACGTACAGACCTACAGTCCGACATGACTGACTGGTTTTATTTATGTGATTGGTTCTTTTGGTTGTTTTCACATTAGCCAGACAAGGAGTCGACTAAAAGACAGAGTCTTTGTGCATAAGGGTGCAATCAGAACAGCAAATTTGCATATGCAAAACACTTTAATAATATACAAAGCAGCAGTCCAGACAGCTTTATGGCTGACGGTTTAGAAACCATCAAAAAGAATATTTGAAGCAGTGATCATCTAAAAGGTATTATTGCTGAGAGAAAGTTTCAGTCTTTTTTTCCTAGTTATTCTGATGCATGTTGCCTGGTGCTGTGAATAGTTATACATTGGAAACTATTCATTTTTTCCATTCTGTAGAGCCCTCTAGTCTTTATGTTGTGCATTTATTACCTGCCCAGGTGTTTTCACTCATTCTGCATCTACTTAAGTTTGAAAATGTGGATTACACCCTAATAAAGGCTGTTTGTGTCGCTGTCCATGGCTGTAACTCAGCTCTGCGTTACCATGTACAAGACTTGCCTAAATTTTTACATCATGAAATAGCCATCCGAATGAGGGTGTTTTTACTTTTTTATGCCAGAACAGTACCTTGGATCTTTTTTTCTTTTTGAACTTTTCAGTCCCCTACCAGAGAACACCTTCATTATACCTGTCTGAACTGCCTAGCACTTTGGATTTTTTTCCTTTTTTGGTCAGAAATATAGCTCGAGGGCAAAGTGTTCAGAGCTTTAAAAGTAAAAATTTAAAATCAACCCTAAAACTAGCAGGCAGCCAAAGATGAAAGGACAGGTGTAATGTGTGCTCGTTAAAAATTGTAGCGAGGAGAGAGACTTTTTGCTGCAGACAGAAAAAAAGGGAGTTGCAATAATCTAGCTGGGATGAAATAGAAGCATAAATGACTGTTTCAAGTATTTTGGTAGACAGAAATAACTTAATTTTAGCCAGTCGAATAGATTGACAGAAGAGGTTTGGATTTGGTTTGGCTGTTCAAGATGAGAGTTTGAGTCTAGTATGTTTGTAAGCTGAGTGTTGAGGGAGACAGTGCCAATTCTCATTCTTTTTTGAGTTGAGCTGCAGGAAATTTTGAGCCAACCATTTATGAATATCCCAGAGATAGTTTGTAAGTGGAAAATTTAATTGAAGTTACTGGGATCACAGCTGAGGTAAACCTGGGTGTCGTCTGCATATAAC
>OMNN01097493.1:30597-49202 GCA_900302755.1 Chromis chromis
GTTTGATCTGATCAAACTTATCAAGAAGAGACAAACAACAAAACAAGAGAACTGTATCTGTCTGTTCAAGAGTTTGACATCATGAGACTTTACCTTGATATTAGATTTTGGAGAACCATATTCTATGACTTATATTAGCCTGAAACAATATATTTAAAACTTAAAAACATTTGTGACCTTGTTGTAAAACTGTACAGCTTTTGGATCCAGAACTGGTTATTTGTAACTTGGGAAAAATACACAGGAGAATATTTTGACTGAATACACAAATGCTGCATCCCATAGTGCTCTGAGCTACAAACCTTGTATGAAGGGCGCTATACAAATAATGTTATTATTATAGTGCTAACAGACTGAGCTCATTTTCAGTGTTTTTTCTTCTTCTCAGATTACAAAAATACAAAGTAGATAATTATATAAGAAAAATAAACTAATGTAGCTACAAAAAACACAAATATTAAGTAAAAATGAAGAATATGGACATACCACCCACAACTACTTGTTATTCTGTGAAAATCTCTGTTTTGCTGAAGTCCAGAGGTTCAATAGGTGCAGCAGCTTCTGACCTCTGTGGTCTGAGCTGAAACTTCAGGGCAGCAAACATTAGATTCTTTTAACCTGCTGACAGATTCTGGGCACAAAATATTCCAAATTAGGTCCTTTATTCTCAACCAAATCAGCACCAGCAGCCTCAGCATGGCCGCCTCTGGGCCCTGGAGTCATCTGTGACCTTTGACCTCCCTGATGTCTGGCCTGCACCTGAGAAACATGAAAACCAATGAACATGCTGCTTTACCATCCTAAACACACAGTGCAATCTCTTTTTATTTCCTCTGGAGCCACTAAAAAGCTAATACAACTTTTTAATGTATGCCATATTGTCTAGTCTTTTTTGTGCTACAGTAGGGCCTTGATATTTATGAGCAGGTGGGAATTATTTAAAGGTGGTTACATAAAAATCTACAGGGTTATTCATTATTTTTACGAAGTTAACACAAACTTCTCAACATTTCTGAGGAACTTTTTTCTCATCAGTTTAGTCTAAAATGACTTTTTAGAGGGAGAGAAATGAAAGAGAACACAAAACAGAATAATCTGTGTGGAATTCCTGTTTGTGTATTTTTATAAATCAGATTCCTAAATCAAAGTGTTTTAATTTACTTATGTCAAATTTCAGTACGTTTTTTTTTTTTTTAAATCAACACAGAGTCACTGCTTTTGTTTATTGAAAGAACATAATTTGTGTTGATTTAACAGAATTCTTGCTGATAATGAAAAAACACTGGGGTAAGGAAATAAATACACAGAGGCTGCATGCCTCTATGAAAAAAAGACAGCTAGACTAGAAACAATGCTGATTTTATACCGGCACATCTTAAATCAGAACCACAGTCAAATATCATTAATCGCATAAATCATCTGGATGTAGAGGTTGCCTCAGGTTTTACATATATATACTTCTCCATTAAGAAAAGTGTTTAGCTGTCTGCATATTACAACATATTCTTATTTTAAAAAGTATAAAGGATGAATTGCAGACACATACCATAAGTAACAATGCGTTGTTCAGGTTTGGTTGTAGGAACATCTGTTAAAAAGAATGCACAGAATTTGCTAAAATATTAAATCCTGTGTTTATATTTTGTTCATTACTTTTGTTGACAAGATACGATACCTACAGAGATACTAGTCTCGTTCAGCCAGCCCCGTTCTGTAGTATATATAATGACGATCCAAGTATTCCTGCTATGATCCTCCCTGTCACTTGATGGCGCTGTGGGCCCTGAACGCACCACTCACTGTCTTTCACTCCACGTTAGTTTTTAGCGTCACCACAGGAAGTTCGGTTTCAAAACACTAAACAACAGACAGGAGCATGTGCTGCTGTACACCACAATGACTTATTTCGCTTTTAGCTAACATTTATTTTCAGAAGTAAAGGACAGTTTGGTTACTTCAGTACCTAGCGGACACTTTAGTGTTCTCCAAAATGGCGGCGCCGCTGCTGGAGTTTGAGACCGAGATGTTCCTTAGCCTCTTCGGCTGTGACGGGCTGCTGGTGGTGGCCGAGGGGATGGGGCTCGACCGCATCCTGCTGCAGTTCATGCGGGTTTACTCGGAGCAGGGCAGCCTGGTGCTCCTGCTCAACACAACCACACCTGAACAGGTTAGTTTGGCATGCTACACATGACCTGTGAACGCCTCACCCGTTGCTAGGTGATAGGTGCTAGCAAGGTGGCTAATATGGACAAAAAGCCTCTCTTTTGCTGTTATAGTTATGTTTTTGTATTATTTTACATGCTCTGTGCCCTACAGTATAATCAATTCAGTAGTTTTTACGGCTTAAAAATGCTTTAAAGGACTAGTTCAATTCATATAATGCAGTTTATATCTATTAAAAGTAATTGCAGGCCTTCATTGTGTCTAAAATGGTAGTATTGCACCAAAATTGCCTGATTTCATTCATGAGGGCTGTAATTTAAAGTTTATGGCTTAGATTTTAATTGCAAAAGAGATCACTTGTTTTTTTTAAATTTATTCTAAACCCTTCTGTAACTTAAGTGTAAACAAGGTTATTACACATACCAAACACATACAGCCTAAACATATAAAACAATACAATAGTATCACTTATAGTCATTCTAAATGTCAGGGCCGATTACATAAAAAAATACTGCAACATATTTTGGTCACAATTATACAGTTATTCTGTGGTGTGCTATCACCACAGAATTAAGGTTCTGTGTATTTGCACGTTATGACTGTTTAATCCAGATAAAAGCAGCTGTAGATGTACATAAACAGGGTGATGCAGCTTTTCATTGTCAGTTTTTGGCTGATGATCAGTTTGTGGCACAACACCTGTTATTTGTTCAAAGACAGGCTGGCTGAAAATACTACCCAACAACAAGCTAATCTGTTCCTGCCAGCAATTTACATAACTGAAGCAACAGAGCATCACATGCTGTCCTGTTTGTCACCAACACCACAGTAATACACCTCATTGTGGCTGTCTCTGTTTGTTTAACATTACTTCACACAGCAGTGTTGTCACGCTTCAGAGAAGGAGAACCCTGATTTAGGTAATTAATGTAAAATTGTAAGTTGTAGTCAACCCGGCCTTTCCCTTTATTACATAAAAGTCTCTTTAGGAAAAATGAAAAAAATAATGACTGTCACAGTACTTGAACGATATACTAAAAAAATTATATTGCACTTGTTTTAACACGTTACAATTGTGATAGAAGTCACAGTTTAATGAAAATGTTAATTTTTGCATTTCTTTACAACTCAAGCAAATTTTAAAATGATAGTGAGATTTTTGCTGTGGTCTGCACCAAACAAGCATGTTCTCTTTCATCTGGAGAATATGATTTGTAGGACGGTGCATCTCTGTAGCACCGCAGTGCTTCATTTATACTGGTATCCTTTATCAATACATGGATAAACCAACATGTATTCATCACAGAGTTATTACCAGAATGTACAGTGGAATGGAAACAGGTGTCTGTGTAGATTCTTATTCATCCAGGCGTTAGTAACTCTTTGGTTGGTTGGTAAAGTTAAAAGCAACTGGACTGAAGAGCTGAAAACGCCTCTTGGATGAGAGGTGAAATGTCAAAAGTTTACTGAAGTTCTTAGGAACTCTGAAGTTCTTAGGAAGTCAGACAGTCATTATTGTTTCATCTTCACTGACTACTGGCCCTCTCAAAAGCACCTGATTTTCAATTTTATTCACCTATTTTAAACAACCAACATTTTTGTTTTTGACCCTATGCAGTACTCCCTTTCCTTTTTCTTCTGTATTAGTCTTTTTATGATGTTATATGTTATAGTATTACTCTGTAGTGGATGTAAATGCTACACTAGACAAGAAGATAAATGTTGTACATGATTCTTGGGTATAAACATTCAGAGTTTTACCTTTTCTCAATGTGTAAAGTTGTGTAGAACAGGAAAATCAAGATATTTTACCTTGTTAACATGTCTGTTTGGTGATTTTATATGCTAGAAGACATGTTGTAAGAAGTTAGTAGTCAGTGGCATGACTAAGCCACCTTGAAACTGCAGTGAACTGATTACAGTCTCTAAAACAAAGAATCAGACATCCAGGGTAAACAAATCTAAGGAACCAATCCTGCCAGCTTACAGGGTGGGGCTTTCTGCATCGTTGTTCTTCCTCAGAATCAGTTTCCAATTCAAATATTTATGGCTGATCTGCCCTAATATTACAACTTTCCATTGTGTAGTGTAGAATAGTTGTACAAGGTAACCACCATTTTGAACTCAGCCACAGAAAGTGGGAAAGGGTGGTTGAAGAAAGAAACTGGGACTTTATAGATCTACACATTCTGGAGGAAACAACAGTGTAGAGTTACATCTGAGACATTTTAAGGCAGGAAGGGATTATTTTTCATGGACTCAACTTCTTAATATGTACATTTGATACACAGATGTGAGTTTATAGGGGTTTAATCAATGACTACAGAGATACGTTATCAAAATAGTATCTTTCTCATCTTTCCTTCTCAGGAGTATTTGACGGAGCAGTTGCGAGTGGAGGGAGTCACCCACCTGCCGAGGACGGTCACCAGCGACATCCAGAGCGCTGAGCGTTATAATGTTTACACTGAGGGAGGGGTGCTGTTTGTCACCAGCAGAATCCTGGTGGTGGACTTCCTCACTGACCGCATCCCCGCTCATCTTATATCAGGTCAGAGACTGGCTGTTCACAGCTAAAATGAGAACCATGTTTGTTTTGTTGCATATTATTCAACCCCAACAGTTATCAGTCTCAATTACATTGAAATATTTGTTTGTGTATTTGCATCTTATAATAGCTTGACACATGCTGTATTGTCTTGACCAACAACACATATGGGCACACAAGTCCGGTCAACAGAAGACATTACTGAGAGTACACAAAAGTACAAACAGTTAAAAACAATAAATAATTTAAGGGCAAAAACATAAAAACAAATCAATAAATGTTTAAGAAAACCATTAGCCTGAGCTTGGCTAAGTACACATGAACACGAAACATTGACAGGTATCAAGAGAATGAGTTATAACACTCTACAATACTTAGCACACATAAGACATAGGACTAAAAAATACAAGTAGATACATAAAAAGCAAAATTACTGCTTCTATAATAATACAGTACACATGTAAGTTTTCAATAAAATGAGGAATGGTTGTTATCTTAAAGGCAAAATCCATGATCTAGATGTGATGTTACTTAGAAATTGACTGACATGTGTTTTAATATTGGGTCTAACAAAAGACACAACAGCTGAAACCAGTTTAATGATTTTTTTGATCTTCCTAACAGAGTAAATAGGCAGATATATTTCATTCTAATCTGTTAAGTAACACAAAGTGGTGATATAAATAGGAGACTGGGTTAAATGCACTTTAAAATAAACTGTTGATGTTGATGTGAAGGTAAATGTAAAACAGAATAACACCACAACCCAAAAAAGCATGCAGTATTTACTGTCTTTTGTACCACTCCCCCTTTAGGTATCCTGGTGTATCGTGCCCATAAAATAATTGAGTCATGTCAGGAGGCCTTCATCCTCCGTCTGTTCAGACAGAAGAACAAGACGGGCTTCATTAAGGCCTTCACTGACAAGGCCACGGCTTTCTCCTCAGGCTTCTGCCAAGTGGAGCGTGTGATGAGAAACCTCTTTGTCAAGAAGCTCTACTTGTGGCCCAGGTACTATGAGCTTATTTCACGGCAGACATTTTATTTATAACAAGAATAGCTGCATTCTTTACTCATGCCTCTGTATTTTGTGCTTCATTCAACAGGTTCCAGGCATCAGTGAACACAGCGCTGGATAGACACAAGCCAGACGTAGTGGAGCTCCATGTGTCATTAACGCCGACTATGAGGGCCATCCAGAGCTCCATCCTGGACATCATGGGCGCCTGTCTGAAGGAGCTGAAGCGCTACAACCCCACCTTGGAGGCGGAGGACCTCTCACTGGAGAACACACTAGGAAACGCTTTTGAAAAGGTCTAATAGTGTGTTACTGACATACTGTATAAACTGATGAGCCTCCAAAGTTGAAACAGTGTATGGACATGCCAGATTTATTTGAATACAGATGATTTTTTTGCAGTATTTTAAGAAAAACTGAGTATAATTATAAAAAAATAAGTCTTAAAACAACATAGCTATAGCTTGTAATACCTTGATAACCTATAAAGGAGGTGAATGTTCTTTTTTTAAGGTTATGTTTTTTTGTACTCCCATCCAGACTATCCGTCACTACCTGGACCCTCTGTGGCATCAACTAGGAGCAAAGACCAAGGCCCTGGTTCAGGACCTCAAGGTGCTGAGGGTTCTCCTGCTCTACCTCACCCAGTACGACTGTGTCACCTTCCTCAATCTCCTGGAGTCACTGCGCTCCAGCCAGAAGAACTTTGGCTCCAATTCAGGTAAACTACATGTTCTTAACTGGAGGTACTTGGAGTAAAAAGTTACAATTTTTGTAATTTATATTCTTGCTCTGTTTGATTGCATGTGCCTTTTGTGACTGTCAGGTTGGCTGTTCCTGGACTCCAGTACCTCCATGTTTGTGAACGCTAGGAGCAGAGTGTACCGCATTCCTGAGAGCAAAAAGAAACTCAAAGTGGGAGCAGAGGCAGAGAAACAGAAGCCAACCTCTGCCTCAGGTAACTGACCAATGACAATGTGTTTTTTAGAGTAGATATCCAGAAAGTTAAATACTTGTATGTGTGTTCGTGTTGAAACGACTAAAGGCCCAGTCTGTGTGTGGGTTTCAGAGGTGAAGCGGGAGCTGGTGCTGGAGAACAGCCCAAAGTGGGAGGCTCTGACTGAGGTGCTGGAGGAGATCGAGAGGGAGAACAAGAGCTCTCAACATGAACCAGGTTAGAGCTCAGTGCTGTTAAACTGCTGTAACAGTCTGGTGTTTCAACAGTGCATTTAAACCTATGAATTTACAAAAAAATGTGCCATAGTAGGAGAATTTTGTAGATGCTACACTTTAGATTCCGAGAGGGAGTTTTGTTTAATTGAAGAGTTGTTTGAGCATCTAAATTTTAGCCCATTACAATATAGAAAAAACACATAAAAAGGATGAATTATATGTTAAATGTACAACTAGAACACTAAGCACAGCTGACATTTCACAAAGCTGAAGCCGTCCTCAGTGTGGGCTGATTTGTCCTGGTTCACTGTCTTGTGCTACTACTGTGAAGATGTATTTGACAGTCCACCTGTACCCAGTGAGGCAAAATAGTCCCTGTGAATTTAGATCAAATACAGAATATACAATAAGTCGTTCTTACTGTAGACTTTTAAGCTTGTCATAGCAGAAAAAGCCCTGGTGTTTGCCCAAATGTAAGGATTCTATGTGAACTCTGTTTAAATGTTTAAGGCCTTGAGGTATGTTTCAGTCACCTAGTAGTTTCCTGCAAAGAGGACTGCACATGGTATCCACAGAGCTTTCTTTGGTGTCCGTAATACAGTATAATATACGTAATGTGCCCCCTGGTGTTCAAAGCTAGGGAGTGCAGCCATAGGAAAGAAGCTAATTTGATCAGCTTTTCATCATCCAGTTTTATAGAATATGTGCATGGAGCATTACTGCGACAGAAACAGGAACAATAATGTATGACAAGCAATGTCTGTGTAGATTCTCAGTCTTCCACGTCAAGGTAATCTTAAGAGCTTCAGTAAAAAGCAACTGGACTTGCCTATTTTGGTTCTCATCCAAGAGGTTTCTTCAGTTCTAACTGACTGATGGTGAGTCCCAGATATATATAGTCACCTCCAAATCACATGGCTAATGGCGCTTTAACAGCATGAATCACTATACATGCGCTCTGTACATCACATAAATAGCATGTGTTAAATGAGCTAAAGTAGTTTCTTTTTAATTATGCATTTTTAGCAACTTCTCTGTCCACATTGTCAAGTAATTGATCAGCCTGTTAGCTTGTTTGTTTTTCCTACCTTCTGGCGCACAGTTTGGTCCCTCTGAAGTCCTACATAAACGTTTCAGTGTGCTGGAGACCAGAAAAAAATATACGAACACACCACAGAGTACACAAGTTACCATAGGAATGAATGGAGTTCCGATTGACTAGCATAGCTACACAGAGCTATGTGGAAAAGAGGTGTATCTGTGCGCCAAACTGTAGGAAGCAAAATCGCTCAGTTTAAAGGTAAGTGTGCACTGTGTAAGGAAAAATGGTTCATCACTTCACTGAAAGTTGACAAGCAAGATTAGCCATCAGTCACACAGACAAAGTGAGTCTGCATAGTTTCCATTGCAGGGTGCTCTAAATGGAGTAATTTGTCTAAGGAAGTTCCCTTAACCAACATTCTCTCAGCAGGGAGTACAGAGTGCTGTTTATGTACACTATAGAAAGGAATGCATCTTTGGTCATGTGTATACTGTCACGATCACATTTCTTATTGCCACATTTAAATGGTAATGCAGCCATCATTAATGTTATCGGTTGAACTGTGAGAAAAAGAGTGCACGTTTCAGGTCACAAGAGCTGGAAGTTTGATTGTAAATTGCTTATTAATAGTGTGTTAATAAGCTGTAGTAAGTGAAAGTTTCAGCTTGTGGCCATTGATTTTAGGGATAGACTGATTATCGGCCTGGTCGATTATTGTGGCCAATATTTGTCATTTTTACGATTATTGGTATCGTTATTTTTATGGATCGATTATTGATAAATTAAATGCGCTACTTCCAGTCTGATGCAGCCTTCTCTCTCTGTCTGTCGTCACTCTGTGGTCTCAGAAATGTCTCTCAGAGACTGCAAAAACTGAACATGAAACACAAGCTGTTGCCACAAACCAGGAAATTAGCTTCTCTCACAGTGGTTAAGGCTATGCTAATGGCTAGCGTTTAAGTTAGAAGACAGCCACAGATTACCCTGAGATAGTCTGGAAATCAATAATTAATAAAGCTTTAAGATCTGTGGACCTTAGTGGAGAATAAAAGTGATAGAACAGTGAAAGATTAAGAAAATAGAGAAGGACAGCAGATGTAACAGCAGGAGACAAACTGTTCAATCTTAGTTGATCCCATATAAACGTAATTTATTCACTCCTATTTCTATATTCAGTTATAGTCACCCTTATTAATGAAGAAGCCTAGTTATGAATGTCAGGTTCTCTGCTATCACATGCTGTCAAAACATATATCGGTTATCAGCCTTTCTTGAGTTCCAATAGTCGGCATTGGCCCTAAATAAACCCATATCGGTCGATCCCTAATTGATTTAAATGGCTGCAGTTAGGACTGTTGCTGAGAAATTTGCTCAGCTATAGCTAATTAAAGTTAGTTTTATGAGCTAGCAAAACAACAACCAAAAGGTTTTTCTGTTACTTGTTTAATCTGGTTTTCAGACCATTAAAAAAATAAGAAGTTGGTTCTAAGGTTTTTTTGTGTTCAAAAAAGCCCAGCAAAGTGGCAAGTGTTTTTTGTTTTACACCTCACGTGCAGTACCTTTCCGGCAGCTTATGAATGGTTGTTGGTGTCTTTTGTTAAACTTGCGAGCACATTGCATAGATTTAAAGTAATCCTATGACAAGCTATGGATCAAGGAACCAGCTTTTCAGGTTGTAAAGCAGTCCATCTTGTCTTTCTGTGCAGCTAATTTTAGCTGATATAACTGATTGGCAAAGCTGTCAGCAGTGTAAACATTAGTCAAACAATAAAACATTCAGATTACTATAAATGGGCATGATACAGCTGTAGAGGCTAGCTAATAAATAACACCTCTCAGTGTCATGATTGTAACTGAATGTGCCACTAATCCATATTCATAGATGTAAACTAAATAGATAAATTTTTAACTAAACGTTAACTTTTTTTCTTCTTCTAACAGCAATAATTTATGAGATTTTTTAAATATTTTTTAACAATACTGGTACAGATGTGGGCTGCACTGTGGCTCGGTTGTTAGCACCGTCACCTCACAGCTAGAAGATCCCCAGTTTGCGTCCCGGTTAGGACGCATGGGATCTTTCTGTGTGGAGTTTGCATGTTCTCCCTGTGCAGCGTGGGTTTTCACCGGGTACTCCGGCTTCCTCCCACAGTCCAAAAACATGCTGAGGTTAATTGATTATTCTAAATTGTCCGTAGGTGTGAATGTGAGTGTGCTTGGTTTTCTGTCTCTATGTGTAGCCCTGAGATAGGCTGGCAACCTGTCCAGGGTGCCTTTGTCCGCATCAGCTAGGATAGACTCCAGCCCCTCCACGACCCTACAGAGGATTAAGCGGTGTATAGATAATGGATGGATGGAAGTAATTGAAAAACAAATGTAGAAAATGAACAAAAGTGCATGTTCTGAACTTGCACTAGAAGCAAAAATAGGATGCAATTTCAGAGAAAGTGCTTGAAACTCAAGTATACTGCACTGTAGTGAAAGGAATAATAATTAAAAGTGCACTTGTGTACAAATCTGGAACAAATTGGGTAAAAGAGGACAAGTGCTCAATTAAAACTGAAGTTTCCATCAGTGCAAATAATGTGTGGCTTAAACAATATACATATAAACAATATACTGTGGAAAATATGCCAACCAAAATGTCCACTTCAGCTATCTTTGATGTTGCTAACCACTAAAGCAACTGCTACATTAAAAGACAGTCTTAACAAGAAAGATGGACTTGTCGACTTTCTGTGGTTTCTAAAGCTCTTTGGCAGATCACAGCATTACCTCCTGTGCTGAACACTCTTTCTGAAGGAGTACTGGATGCAGTGGTATTTCTTTGCCGGGTGACTGTCCAACGGAAAGTGTCTTGTGAACTTTCCACCACTCCAGGGACTCCACTTCACTATCAGCATCAGGTAATGGAAGTTACTCCTTTAATTCTGCCTCTATGGCTTCTTTCAAAGATTGGGTTGTACATAAAGCTGCAGATAAAAATATTTTTGCTGGTAATGGCCCCTTTAGCTTCTCTACTCTCTGATCTGAGTGCACCACATGCAGTGAGCAGGTCCTTCTGCCCAGAATCTGCTCTCTTTTCCAACTCCCACTATACAGAACCTTTAAGTTGGTATAAACACGAAATATATGTTGCAAGTCATCCATCATGGGTCCTATTATTTCTCATGTAGATGCTCAAGAATGGGTGCCTTCACTGACTTGGTCATCTCTTGGTTATCTCCAAAAGATGCAGCACCATTTCAAGTAGGATACAGTCACATATCCCTCACCTGACACTTTATCTGGAAAGTCTCTGCCTTCTTAACTGACTCCAACATATCAATATCTTGCCACAATGGCACCAGATGTCTTTTGATGTTTCCTGTTCCAACAGCTCAATCATTTTAAGCTTAGAGGCCCCGTCGTGTCAGACACTCGGTTGTCAGCTGCTACTGAGATGGAGCTCAGCCTTCATTAACTCCCTCTGCCTTTTCCAGCTGAAGGAAAAGCCACTCACTATTTTCTTGCCCATGGTTGTTGCTTGCATAACCCGAGGCACTTTTTCTGTCATGAAGGTACAAATAAAATGGATATTAAAAAGGAATCAATATATCACTGTTTGTCCTGAATATACAAGAATGCATGGTAAATAAAACTAATTTATAACAGTGACCGCTCTTCTTCAGTCAAAATAGGAGGATATACATCTATAGATAGAACCATCTGCGAAGTGTTTGTGCTTCTCAAAAATAGCTGTTGTCATTATAATTTGCTAATAATAATCATTATCACCACATTTTGCTTGACTTGCCAATTGCTAGGTTCTGTCTGTGTCCAAAGCACTGCAGATGAGTCCAATCATTACTCCGTCTTCTCCAAGCTGGCATCACAGCCTGTAGTCATGAAGGCCATTTGTTCCTCATGGAAGTTGTAAAAGGTTCCTTTAGGTTCTGTGCAATCAATTCTTGCAGTGCATTTGTTTGAATTTGTCTGTCATGAATGGAGTTTGTTGTCAGACTGAAGTATGTTCCAGACTTGTGAAATGAATCACATGTTGTAACAAAACAAAACCTTGGCATGTTTCATTTGTGCTGTATGTTTCTCTGAGCTTTCCGTGTAAACATGGGGAATGGAAACAAAGATCTATGGTCTGAATTAGTTAAATCCTTCATTTTCTCCTGTCTTAAAAGGAACCACGTCCTCAGCCAAATAAAATGTTATTCCCTCTGCCACCTCTTTCCAGCGTTTACTGCCTTGTAAAAAGCTATGTTTACTGACATCTGTTTGGTTTTGGCTACCTGCTGTGATGTTTCAGCTACAGCTGTCATGTGTAAAGACACATTTTGGGCATGTTTTTTTTTTCTCCTTCTTTTTTAAAATGTGAAACGTGTTGTGCTGCCATCTTGACATGGACTTCCTCATATAAAGAATCCAGTATCTCAATCAGACTTTGCTTAACCCTAACCCTAACAGAAACAGAGCCTTATTTCTACACCAAGTCTCCTTCATCCATCAAGCTGTCTTCTGTTTAGAAAATGTATAATCAATCAGGGTTTTGCTGAGCTCTTGAGAAGTAACCAAAGCTTGGACAAACGCTAGCATTTATGTATTTAATAACATAATCTGTACGACTCCTCTGAAAAGCAGGTTATATGCCAAATGCCCACCCCTATTTCCTCCTGATCCAGTCCATTTCAGTGAGTTGGTCAAATGCCAATCAAACGTGGGCAACTGATCTGATGAAAATCCTCTAAACTATAGTGCCATGGATAATTGAGCTTTCACCACACACTTCAGTATAATTAGACGTCATTACCAAAGCAGAGTGCTTTAAACATGTGGGAATGAAGAGGTCACCCACCAAAACTGAAGAGTAATGAGAAAGGTCAGGAGTTCTAGCAGAATTTAAATGTGCACTTGAGCTTTAATCTACACAAGTATTTTAAATTAAACTCAGTATTTTATAATATGCATCTGTCTCAAAAAGTGACAAACGTGGCAGTTAGGAGTTTCTAAAAGCCAAAAAAAAATCAAATGCAAAGCAGGGCTATAAAGATGTCACAGTAAGTCAAAAGTCAAACTATTCAATTGAATTAAATTTAAACATCCATTCTAATGTTTGATACCAAAACCTGGTATTTTGGCCCCAGGGTAAACTTACTGAAGACCAGAGGATCAATAAGCTCTGATTGATTGATTTAACTGTCAACACTGGAGAAATGTCTTATAGCTGTTACATAAACATTATCTTGCACGTGTCATCTCACCAACTCTGATGCGTTTCTGCGACTATATAAGACGGATCTCTGTCTCTGGGCCGGCGTGTGAGCGGCGAGGGCAGCTCTCTCTGACACACACCGCTGCACTGCGCAGAACGCACACACTCTTGGCAGAGAACTAAACACTCAGAAGTGTGTCTACTGTTTACGGAGTCGATGCTGACCACGCTCGATGCCACAAGTGCAACGAGTTTGCCTTGTAAGAGCAGAAACTCGATCAATCTGTCGAAACGTCCACTGCAAGTTCATCACATGCACAGTTTTCCCAAGTTCTTCTCTTGCTGACCCAAGTATGTTATGGATGCAAGCCGCCTAGAGCCTTCGACACGAAGTTAACTAAATTATACAAACATTAATGATTAGGGTTAATGATTCAAAGCAATCAGTAGCTAAGTGGTTGTTTAGCTGTGTTCCTGAATTCAATCTGATAAAAGTACTGTTAAAGTACCCAGTGTGGGTAAAAGTACATTAAATCTTAATGATACCCCATCCATATGTGTCATGCTAATAAGCACTGTCATCACCATGTTGTGAGATGATACATCCTATACTAGGATTTCAGCAATTAGAAAACATCACCACAGCCATCAGAAAAAAATCCATCTCCTCTAAGGAGCTGATTCATTCATTTGAGAGGCAGAAACTGAAAAAGAAATAAATGAACATTCCTTTGGAGTACACAAGAGAGGCATTTCCCACCATACAACTCATTAATGCGTACATCTTTTCTGTCTAATGAACACATCGATGATGCATAAAAGTCCAATAATTAATGTTAAAAGATAAATAAATAAATGAAACATGCATGCTACGCGTTCTTGCACTCTGCAGTAACAGTGTTGTAAAATGAAACTAATCATACTCAGTCGCCTGAAAAAAAACAACTAAACATGTAAAGTTTAGTTTGAATTTAAAGTCAAATGGAAGACGAATGGATAACAAAGCTTCTCTGTGAACAGACTTCTCGCTCTGCTGGGAAAGACAATAACCTCAAGTAACGTTTCTACATCGCTCTCCGGTTCTCCTAAAAACCTCAGAGAACTCAAGATGCATATATTAAATCAGATGAAATAAAAAAACAAAAACTGTTTGGGCACTTTCTGTAAAGCACTTATTCCCAAGGAGAGAAAAAAAAAGACAACTTTTATCAACATGAATCATACTGGGGAGAAAAGTAGCAGATCTCTCCGTCTCTCTCTCTCTCCAGTCCAACTTCTAAAGCTACAATAAATGACATCTTAATGGGGTTTAACATTGCAATTGTGCCACACAGAAATGAAATTATGTTTAGGACAATGTTGGTCAATGTCTCAATAGCTGATAGCCATTCATTTCCTGTTAAGGGTATCACTGTGCAGTTAGTGCTAATTCAATTGCAATTAAGCAAAGTTCAATCCCTCTCTCTACTGAGTGTCTGTTTCATCTCCGTCTCTAACACCGTTCACCTCAGGGCTCAGCTTGATTACATTTTTACAGCTGTTCAATAAGCATTTGATGGAAAAATTTTACCTCCTGTTGAGAATTGTGTTACCTGTCTTATAGGAGGTAAAAGGTCAGAGTGCAGAAAAGGAAGGTGTGGAGGAGCCTAAAAGGAGAAAGAGGTACTCCCAAGGGACCTTGGGCAGAAAGGGTTACACTCCTCTGATAGATAAGCAGAATTTAGTGCTCTGTGACACAACTGTATAAATACTGTTGCTTCTCTCCCATAACCTTGGGTTGTGTGAGATTCTGTGCACTGCCTGAATAAAGAGACGCTGACTTCAACATCCTCACTTTGAGAGTTTTTTTTTTTTTTTTACCCACTCCAGTTCCACCAGGGAAGATGAAAACTGTTGACTTCATTGCATATCCATTTTTTAAACACTATGGAGAGAAAATGTTTGTGCTGCTAATGTAACTGAGCTCAGGGCCAAGTAAGTGCCTCACTATGAGGAAGAAAGACACCACAACACACTCAGAGAAATCCAGTCCTGGTGTACAATCTACCTAAGTGCTTCTGGCAGGCTCTTACCAAAGAACTGCTTCACACATCCAGAGTAAGAACTGATGTTGTGATTCAAGTTTCCTGACAAATGCAACTCAACAAGCACTCATCTGTCTAGGCTCGCTCCATTAACTCAAACACTAGGTGCTCAACTTTCTTCCCTTACGAACTTGCTATCTATTCTGAAAGTCTGCTCCGCGGTGCCAGGCTGTCAGTTTGAACCCCCATCGCTGCCTGTACCAGTCATGTATCTTACACCTCTGTGGCCATGGCTAGATGACAGGTGGCTTGTCCTAGAGTGAGGCTCTTAAAAGGTAAAACATGAGGACACTGATGATGATACACAACCTGTAGAGACACAACCTTGGGTGGTATACCCAAGTGTGGCATATTTGTTTTACACCCACTGCCTTGTGTAGTCAGATGTTTGCTTTCAACCCTACAAAATACACAGTAACTAACATGACATACACCTCTCTTTCTTTCATGCTTGTGAAAAAAAAATGATTTGGAGACGTAATGTTTAGCAAAACACCACAACATGTAACACAATCTGGCTCTAATGTGGCATTTCAAACAGTAAACGCAGAAGAAGAAAAAAAGCCATTGGAAATATGAAGCATCAAGCTGCGGTTTATGAGTTTTCAGCTTTATGGATATGGCAAATATAAAATCAGAAGCCTTTCTGTTTAAACATGCTCAGCGATATGTGAAGCCCTCAGGCTGCTGGAAGCTGCCAATGAGTCAGGAACAATAGCACGCTGGATATCTCTCACTGTGTGTTTATTTCACATTAAGCCGTTTCATCTCCTCCCACCTCTCATCCCTCCATTGTTCATGTGAACTCCTACCTCCCACAATCCCTCTCTCCTCCCCTGCTCACTCTCCATTAGGGAGCTGGCAGCTCTGATCAGGTGATGCTGTACTTGACTCATTTCCTGTGGGAATCAATGGCCACATTTAATCAAATGGCTGGAAGCTAATGGCTTTATTGGGGCTTGGGGTGGGGCCAGAGAGCACCGACTCAGGTCAGTATCAGACAGCAGAGATAAGTGAGAGTGGGTGTCTCTGCTGGTAACAAACACTTGAAGGGCATCCTAGCAGAGAAAATGTCCAGCACTGGTAAACACCTGTTTGGGATTCACATGGGAAGCTGGAGTTAAAATGCCCCTGCATTCAGAGAGACAGACACAACCAAAGAGTTTCCCATCAAAGGCCATTGCTACCAACTATCCAACTATCCTTCAGCAGGCCTGATTGTTTTGTTGCTTTTACCTAATATGTTCCTTTATTTATATGATGTAAATTTATAGAATGAATAATGAACTGGCTGACTAATCAGGACAATTACATGCCACTTTGAGATAATCAGCATTGGCCAATTACCAGAGGGCTAACAGGGGCCACAGTGGGTCAGTCTGCACCACCTACTGGAGCCTAGCTGCTAATTGTTGGCTTTTCATGGTGCAGCAGAGCCACACTTCAAATTCTGTAAGCCTTGCCCCCAATGCTACAAACAGACAATATTTATTACGTGTAGAGACACAAACCAGTGACATCTGCTAAGCTAGCTGACTTGAAATATCATGTGAACTACACGTGAGGTCTAAATTACTAGGACTGAGAGATGCAGTGTTATTAGATGAACTAAAACAAATCCTTGAACAGTCGACCAGCACGGTGCTTTGGCTACAGAAGTGACATCAGACATCAACAGGTAGGGCATGGTGCTTTCTGCTGATAAATGATAAATGGCACATAAAGGATCCTCGTAAGGTGCTGGGCTACAACATGCTGAACGGATAACTTTAATCCACCATGGCATTGATTCTCCAAGTCTCTGGAATTCTACTGGAGGGGTGACCATCATTCTTTTAAAAGCTATTCTCTCATTTGGGGGCTTTCTTGAAGGTGGGGTGGAGATCTCCCACTATTGTTCAGTCGGGTTGAGATCTGGTGACTTTGAAGGCTGCAGCATATGGCTCTAATCGTTTTGAATGACCCCCTCGTGCCCTATGGATGGGGACACTGTCACCCTGGTAGAGACCACTCCCACCATCTTTCATCACAGGGTGAAGGTGATCACCTAAAAACAACTTTGCATTGATCTGCAGTGACTGTTCCCTCTAAGGAAGAGCAGCGAACCCAAACCATGACAGCAAAATGTCCCCTACAGCATAACAGAATCGCTGAATGCCCCCCCAATATAGGGGTCAAGTATTCAGGCCTGTACTCTCCTCTTGGTAAACACCACACATGCACTCACCCACTTGTGGAGAATGTGGTGAAGGATGACTCATGTGGTCATATCACTTTTTTCCCCCACATCTCTACAGACCAGTGGTGTATTGTTTCTGCACCACTGAACTCTCAAATGTGCATCCATCTTTGTAATGAGGTGCTTATGCGCTGCAGCCCCACTATAATATCCTTCTCTGTGTAATCGTCAACAGGCTGCTCTTGCTAACAGTCTGATCACGTCCGGCACTGACATTCTCAGTCACCTGAGGAAGAGTTGCTGTTCTGTTTTTCCACATTGCACTAATGCACCGGTCTCATGGCACTCCCCTATATACACTATGAACAACTTTAAGAGTCAACAACATGTAGTGGAGAGGATGTATAGGTCGTAAAAGGACTACATTATGCATTATCTATGTACTGTAATGGACCAGAAGGAGGGCGTGTCTTTGAGCCATGTTCCCTTTTATGTTTTAAGATGTGTGGAAACCTGCTGGTTTGGAAATTCTTGAGAAACGTAGAGACAGCAGGGGACCATTTGCCTGCAAGAGAAACAAAAATACCAAGCCAGGAGGGAACCCCAAGTGGCGAATGAAAAAGCCCATACTTACAAAGAAAAAGTGTGCAAAGAAAGAGAAACATTGCCAATCAGGAGTGTTTTCATCCCCAGCGGTAGTGTTGGTCCTCTCTTTAGATATACTCTCCATTACCCCCTTTCCACCAAGAAGAACCAGGTGCTAGTTCTGGTGCTTAGTTGGTTCAAATCTCGTTCCTCCTAAGAACCCGTTTGCTTTTCCATTGGCAAGGAGCCAAGTTGGAGCCACGCCATTGCATCACCGTAAAACGACTACGCTTGTATCCATTACATAGCAGTTAAACAAACGCAGTAAGTTGATGATAATATCTATGTTTATCTTTATAGATGGTCTTAAGGCTGATTGAGGTCGCTTGTTGCCTGGGCACATCCACGATCGCGCTACTGGGACACAATTGTACCAGATTTCAGCTCCAACAGTTTGTGCAAAACTTCTGTGTGTCCCAGGAGTCACTCCAATACATCTGATCAGACCAGGGACGTCCTGGAGAAAAAGGACACTAATGACCTCTTGTGTGTCCCTTTCCACCGTTGATCGTTGGTCACCATAACCCCGCCCCCAGCCCCTGACGTGCTC
>OMNN01097494.1:0-27914 GCA_900302755.1 Chromis chromis
TAGCTACTCAATAGTAACAGTAATTCCAAGTGATATCCTGCATTATGGGACAGTGTCAGACCTAAACGTACTTCAATGCAATATCGTGTTTAAATATATGAAGTTTAAAGTTTAATAGTTTTATTGTGCAGCTGTCAGAAATAAGCAGCTGCATTGATCAGTAGAATAAATACATTACAACAGTTTTCTACCAGCATTCCTGTTTCGCATCATTTGCAGTTGCAGCACTTTATACCTTCATACATTTTTATATTCCTCATTGTTCTCCATTAACACAACCTGTTGACTGAAGCAGCTGCACACGATCATTTCATTTTGTGCAGAAGAAGAGTCACATGATGTGTTAAACGCCCCCTTTTATGTGAACGCACACAGAGTCTGAAGCAGAAAGCCTGAGTTAACAAAGAAAGTTGATAACCACCTTCATGATACCCGCTATCTCTGACTGAGGCTGGAGTTTTTGTCGAGCCGACTTACACAAAGAAAGCCTGGATATGTTGAACTTACTTCGTAGTACAGCCCTCTGTCCTATAAGAGACTCTGTCTTCATCGCAGTGCAGTTTTATGTTAATAGAAATTTCCGTTTGTAATAGATGTCGGGGATGTAGGGAAAAGTGGATGAGGAAAGTGTTTCAAGATTTTGGCAGCAAACTTTTTTTTTGTGCTGTCTGTAATGTTTTTTTGGCCAGTATCATCACTGAAATGGAAAAAGTGTTCCCAAATATAAGCTAATACAACTTCAAGTATCTTGCATGCCTATTCATTAATGTGTTGGCATGTTCAGATTTGATATGCTACAGAACAGTGACCAGGGTGCTCATTTAGACATAAAAACCCAGACATGATAGATTTTACTTTGATCAAAGGCATGTACATTATGGCTTACCTTTTTCCCTTCATTGTGGGCTTGTCATAGCCTCGTAGGTATACCACTTCAGCCTCAGTGATGACACACAAGTCCACATTGCTTCCTGAACCCAGGTCACAGAAAATCCCTGCAGTGATGGCATCTCGTACCAGTTGCTTTGCCTCCTCCAGCTGCAAGAGAGAGGGGAGAAGGAGAAAAATGTAGGTTCATTTTTATCAAACAGAATATTATAAGAGGAAGAACACAGGATTGAGTAGGTATGGATCACTGACTACAAACTAGAGATGCAGTCCTCCTTCTGTGGGGTGGGAAATAAAAGGGTGACGGGGTAATTTTATTTCAGCCGATATATTGCCAAGGAAGGCAGTGATTTTTCAGTTCAGCCTTAGGCTCCTAAGTCCAACCAAAACTCCTCCTTTGTCCATCTTCCTTACGTCTTCACTGTAAATGGTCTGCACTTATATAGTGCCTTTTGACCTTAGTGGTACTCAAAGGGCTTTACAATGTTTCCCATTTACCCATTCACACACCAATGGTGGCAAAGCGGCCATGCAGATCAGTGGACAACCCGCTCTACCACTTGAGCCACTGCCTTTAATTCTTCTTATAATAGATACTTTTTTTTTTTTTTTCAAGAGAGTAAAGTAGATAATCAAACTCACCTCCATGTTTGGTTTGAACCTGTCCTCAAATACAGAGACAGCAGCTGCAGCTCCAGAACCTAAAACAGAGTCAAACATTTTAGTTTTTTTTGCCTTAAATTTTAATTCTCAAAAATCTCAGTCTCACTATAGACATCTGCACAGTGTGGTCAGAACATAGTACACTATACACATAAACACATACCCATGGTGACGAAAGGCAATTTGTCGTAGGAGCCATGTGGGTAAACACTGTATAGGTGAGCCCCGGTCACATCAACTCCTCCAACAATCAGAGATGAACCCACATGACCCTGGTACCTGAAAAAACAGACACACAATACAAACATCCTACTCTGTTTCTTTCAGTGAGAGGAATAAGAAATAAACCTTCCGATCACAGAATGTTACAATGTATAACATTACAATTTCATTTAGCAGATGCTTTTGTCCAGAGTGACGTACATCTGAGAAAAGAACAAAACAAGCAAAGATCTAGACAGAAGGTGACAAGTAATGAGTAGTCAATGCGTGAAACACAAGAAAACAAAAAAGGACCCATTAAACTGAAATTAAAAACTGCATAGCATCTGACCATGACTGATTTTGATGAATTATCATCTCTGTTAGCCTCACCTGAACAGCATCTGTTTCAGCTGTCTGGTCACCATGCTGATGAGGGGGGGTCGCCCAGTGTTGAGCATGTGGAGTTCCACGTTGGACGCCATGATCTGCGTGGTGATCTCTGCATCTGCAGCCACGCCAGCTCCACAGCAGCTACACCACATAGTTTAACAAGTCAAACAAACACATTTCTTATAAACATGGCTTAAGTTCGTCTGTTTAGGCTTAGCAGCAGAAAGTTCATTTTTGCACCGCAGCTGACAAAATTTAGAAACCAACACACAATAATGGATAAAAGGCTCATCTTCATTTTTCCTCAATATTTAATTAGATTTTTAGATCACGATTGTCTGGATGATCAATCTGGCATTGTACCTCCTGTACTGTGTCACTGGGCTCATGAATATAAAGAAAGAAAGCTAATAAAAGACGTTCTCAATGCATTATGTGTTGAAAGGCTTTCTTAAATGAAAAAAAAACAACATTTACATAGCACACTACATTCACCACCTGTTTTTTGTTCAAAAGGACACACAGGTGGAGCTGGGAACCAAACCACCAACCCTAAAAGTAAGGGCCAACTTCCTACTACAGTTGTCTTACATGAACTAGTCCTTGCAAATAGTACAGTTACAGTGGGGTTAAACTGAAGATTTTGCAAGACACTGGTTTAAAGTTAACAAATAACACCAGCAAAAGATCGACTAGTTTTATGTTTTAGGCTTAATCTTCATGGAGCCAGCAGTGTCAGAAGTGAAAACCTAAAGTTACTCTCATGGGTCAACAACTCCTTCAAATACAGAGGTGGCTGACCACATTAAGCTTTGTTGGTCAAAAGTCAAATGTACAACCAGTCCTAAAGTAGACAGTAAGCCAATGGAAAGAATTTAAAATATTTAAATATTCTATATAATATACAGCAATACACCTTAAAACCAAACTATATAAAATAAAACTCAGATTCTTCTTGATAGTAATATTGTGAAACAAAATAAAGAGCGACACTAGCTCTTTATTTCAACTGACTGAGGACACAGCCCTGCTGTAAAACTGATTAGCAAACTCTGGTTTTAATTAAATTCAGTTTTATTTATATAGCGCATATTTACAACATATGTCATCTCATAGCGCTTAACATAATAAGGAGGAACAGAAAATAGAAAACCCAACAATCCAAAGTTGCTTTTGGATTCCCCTATGAGCAAGCAGTCAGCGAGGGGATAGCAGTTTTACTCACTAGATTTTTGGAGCAATGTAGTGAATCTTCATGCAGTTTTTGTCAGCCACCACCATGTCGTCTGTAGCTCTTGTATCTGCACCCAGAATCACTCCATCCTAAGATAAGAAAAGAAAATACTCACCACACCTAGCTCATGTCAACAATTCAAAACAATTTTTTGGTTTCGTAAAAGTGATGTGTTCCAATGAGGAAGTTGGTTACGTAGATTTTCATGCACAGATAGAACTAGAAAACACGTGTCTCTTAGTGGAAATAGTGAAGGTTGATCCTCACCTTGTACACAATCCCAGCGATGGTGGTCCCTGTCTTTCTGGCACTGGGAGTTTTGTAGCCGACCTCTGACAAACTGGACTCCAACACTGCATTTCTGGAAATAATGAATTAGCATGAGACAAATGGAGAGACTATCTGAGATACTCATATTCCTGTCAATTCACTGTAACCCTTCTATGTCTTCTTATCCTGCCTTTAACATCTTAGAACTACTATTTTAAATACACAGTTTCTTTACCTGCGGTTGTTTTCAAAGCAGAAACCTCCAGTCGGCATCTGACAGGGATCTAACCTGTGGAACATTTTAAGTTCTGATTCTGAAATAAAGATTGAAAGCTTTAATAAAGGCCTCGCCACGCTGTTCGTCAAACTGTCAGTCCGAGCTTTCAGGAGTTTTTACTTTTACTTTCACATCTTCAGCACAAGCCAAGCCCTCCTGCTCTCCACTGTAAAAAACGCACCCACATTAACCAGACATTTATTCTCACAATGAATTTTAAAGAGTTTTTTTTTTTTTTTTTTAGGTTTTAAGTGCGGTCAGTGTAGTAAGGAATTCCAGTTTTCTCCCTTCTGTTCCTCTTTCTTATGGAACGCACATCTCATGGGCCAATAAAACGAGCTGCTGAGGTACATTGCTAATATTTCTTGCAGTGTATTAAACTGTGAGTGCCAAGATGGAACCACAGAAACCTAAAATGTCGGCTCAGTTGACACATATCACTTTAGTTTAACCATCTGATTTGACTGCTAGCTTTTTGAAAAGAAGTCGACCAAATAACTTATATTTGAAAATAAGTTGAAGAGCATTTTTTTTGCCAGTGCCTATAAAGGATCATTACACTACAAATAAAAATGTTATTAAAGTTATTTTAAATAACTCAAACACATGTCCCAGCATATTTATTAGAGAACTTAACACTAAGGTCTTCCATTGTATTTCTTAAATAAAGGCTGGAGTTAAAACATTCACCATTGTGAAACAAGGTTCGGTGTAGTTAAGATTAAAATAAAAGTCAGTTGTAAAAATCTGTGTGCATTCTTAAATGTAGTTCACCTGATAATGTCTGCTTCAGTGCCAAGTTTAAAATGTCCTGAACAATAATGTTCCCTGTAGACGCTGCTGCCATGAAGTCATCATGTCAGGTGGAATGGTGAAAAAAAAAAATTTATTGTAAATTGCTGAAAAGAAGAAAATATGTTTTTTTTTTATGTAAAAACTCTCTGGTCTATTTTTTTTTGACAAAAAGTGATACCTCTGGTCTCATTCTTCATGTGTCCCTAATGAAGGCAACTAAGCAATTTACACTCATGTACTCTCATACAAGTGTAGTGATGTGGTGTAACCATAATTGTACTGTATGCTGTTCCTATGTTGAACTGTCAACCAGATAGTTACTGCCACTGTATTATTTAAGATGTTATCATAAGCACATGTATTACATGATATCATTATTTTCTTGTCTTTGAATATCATGATGTCAGCATCATGAGGGTTTATCATTTTACTAAGAGTTTTTACAAGTAGTTTTCTACAGTACAAACACTAGAGCTAGTTTAAATGATCGCATTTTCAAAACAGATCCTGTGTGACCTCTCACACCCTGGTTGGGGTCTCTTCAGCCTACCTTCTGCCTTCTGACAGGAGATAGGAGCACCGCATGCCGCACAAACCGGCTGAGGAACAGTTTTTTTCTGTGGTTGATAAGGCTTTTAAACTCAAAGGAGTAACCCCCACGGATACCTTTGGACAATTTTTCATTTTTACTGAACATGGGACAGTGCAACAGGAGTATGTGACTGTTTTCTTTCTTTCTTACTTTTAATTGTGCATATTGCATTTTGTATTTTTTTTAAATTGCGCTATGGGGAGATGCTCCTCCAATTTCGTTGTACTTTTTTTTTTTTTTTGTACAAGGATAATGAAGAGCTATATATTCTATTAATTAAAAGCATACCATACCATTCCTCTTACAAATGACGGCATACATGTGTTCATATATATGTGTGAGAGAATCAGCTATTGATATTTACAAATTGTCACGTTTAATTATTTGGGGGTATTTTTGTTGTGGATTGTTTGGTCACGTACTTCTGTCCCTATAACACATACGTTTTCAGTGCTTTCTTCTTTGTACATAGACATACGTAGAGCCTTCCTTCTTGTGTTGTTTTTGCCTTTCAAGCTTCACATTGTGTGATGTTTTCTAATGGAAAGTCTTCCTAGAGTTTCACGACACCGTGTGTTTGTGTGAACGCGAGAGGCGGAGACATCCCGGAAAACGAGAGTGAAGGACGCGCAAAGCACACACAGGAACGTGAGAGCCCTCCTATTGGTCGACAGTGTTTGATAGGTAGTTTCTCTGTCAAATCAGCAAACAGTGTGTCTTCACTGAGCATTTCAGCAGATTCCTAAACTGCTCGTCGCAGGGCAGAGGCCCAACACAGACTGCTTCGGTCAATCACTATGGTGCAAGATCGTAGAATTAGAGTGCAGCTCCGCAACATGTTGCGACACAAGGCTGGCCTGACGGGAAGACGGGAAGTCCTCCTCCTCCCTCGTCTGTGCCAGCGCTTCTGAGGAGGACCTCCCACTTCCCGTCAGGCCAGCCTTGTGTTGCAACATGTTGCGGAGTGCAGGGATAAATGGTAGCTGAAATTGAGTCAACGTGTTTCGACGATCGTTGGGTTCTAGCATAAAAATATGCTATTTATCTAGCTAAGAATACACAGGAGCTACATTTGACGCCTTTTAGGTACGTAATAACCGCTTTCTTATGATTGCGGAAACAATCAAGCGATGGAGATGAAGGCCAGTTTGAGCACTACATGCTAAATATTGAGCTAATTCCCTACCGTGTACTACCGTGTACCACTGTGTACCACTGTGCTGTACATTGCTATCTAGACTCCACAGTTAACTTTTTGTCCTTCCTTTCTTTGGGACTTACGTTCGCTAGTATTTGCTAACATGGTGAGAAATTTTCCTCTAGCGTTAAGTTTCTTAGCAAAGTTATCACTGATACAATTGTTACATAAAAAACTAACTACTAAACTCCCTTGAAACTCTCCCTGAACTAGTTCTTAAATAGTGTGGTTGTAGCGTTTTAGACCCTGCCTTTCCTTTCTTGTCTGCCATGTTGTGTTTTGTGTTCATCTCTAGCCGTCATCATGGTGTCAGAGAGGGTCCTCCAGCTGTTCTCATTAGCCTGCCTTGCTTCTCTTCTCCGCGCTGGAGCTGGTCAGTATCATTCAGTATGATCAACAGTATGATCCATATTGGGCCCCTGATAGTATTCCAATGTCTTATCTTCAGTAGACACATCAGCACCACACTTTGTGTAACCTCAGAACTGCCTATATTGCTGCGTGCATATTTAACGCTATATCTGATGCTGTACGGATGTGGACACAACACTACACTCTGACAGTTCTGTGCAGAACATCTTTACCACTATAGGTTGGACATGCCACCACAGGAAAAGCACTGGTGGAATTAGTAGTATTGATAATGTCGACATTCCATAGATGTGTCCAGTGAAGACCCAGTAGAATTGAATAAATTGAGAATGCCACTTCTGGCTTTTGCTGGAAGTTTATACCAAAAACATAGTGAAGAGCTTGTAGCACAAGTTGCTTGGTTATTGTCAAACTCTGTATAAATATATACTTTCCCAACTTGTGGCAACAATTCCTATAATGTCACATTGTGCTAAGCAGTTTTTTTTGTATCTGTAATGTTGGAAGAAAGAAACGTACATCATAGGACATCCTAATCTAATATCTCTCCAAATGACCCACGGCCCGGTACCGGTCTGAGGCCCGATGGTTGGGGACCGCTGAAATAGACCACTATAATATAAGATCCAATATTAACACTGTTAACCAAAATGCTTTCAATCCACTTCATCTTATTGGAACTATATGCTGCCAAAGTAGCCAATTTAAGCTATTTATCTGTTATAACTGAAAGCTTAACTTCAGCTTTGTTCTAATGCATTTTCCCTTTTAAACTGGAAAAGGGTTTTATTCTTGTTCGTTTCACATGCTATCAGCATTGCATAAATTAAGAATAACAGTTGTGCTTTTCTGTATTTTGCATATTTTCTATATTTACAGTGTATTTTTAATACTACTGATGTGTTCTTAAAATTGAAAATATGCTTGTTAGTTTACTTGTTTTCACAATATTCACATTATTAAATTAATATTGCCAAGGAGTGGTAGTGTTCCCTGCACTTTTGTAATGTGCTGCAGTATTTTGCTTGTGTTTTGTGAAGTAGCATTGTGAGGAGCATCCCTAGCAAGTGTGACACTCGCCTGACTAATGGGGCTGTTGCCTTGCTGTAGTCATATCAACAACAGGACAAGAATGCACTCTGCTTGTTATAGGATGATATTTTAACTGTTATGTTATGTATTTTGTGTCCACTTCACCATGACAGGCCCAGGACTCCCTTGAAAAATAGGTTTTTAATCTCAATGGGACTCTCCTGGTTAAATAAAGGTTAAATAAAATAAAACAGGCAAAAGTTGAATTAAAGGTTTAATACAGCCACATCTCATCACACTTAGTGGTGTATGATCCTGTCGTTGTATTGGTTGCTTAGACTGTGGTAGGAACTGTGTGTTATTTACTGGCTTTGCAGTCATATTAATACATTAAAACTGTTATTTCTGACTTAAGCACAATACTTCTGAGTGTTCTATTGTTGGATTTGACTCTGAAGGTTGAATTCCATGTATTTTTTTTTTTGTTGGTCTTTAGAAGATGACAACTATTTGGTGATAACTCCACAGTCTCCAGTTCTTGAGATCGGGACAGACTTCACGGCTACATGCATGATCATCAACACAGCTGAAGTCACAGCAGATGATCTCTACTGGAGTTTGTCAAATGCTACTGTATCCAAAGAACAGTACACCAAGATCAACAGAACAGCTCTGAATGTGACTGTCCCCATCACAAGTGAAAAACCTGAATGGTTATTTTGCCGCTGCAAGCCAGTGTCACCTCTGGTTATCCTGAACAATGGCAAATTTATTCACGGAATTTTTCTTCAGAAAGGCTGTAAGTTTTCATTCAAACTTAAAACCTGTAACTTTTTTTTACCCATCTGTATTTGATGTTCATAGCTGAACTGAGGGTCATACTACGAAGCAACATAAATGGGTTAGCAGGTTTGTGGAGCCTAAAGCCAGAGTTATTAATGTCATGAAGGTGGCTTTCTTTTAACCTAACAGATTAGAAGATTGATTAGTCTGCTGGTATTTATTACAGTAAACAGTCACAATAACATTAATTTCAGATTTCCACGTGTTCCTCAATATGGGACAGTATCTCTTAGGTGTCTGTGTTAAGCAGCTGTGATGAACAGCTGTTATGTTAAAAATAAGCAGCAGGCATTGAAGGGGCATTGCGAGGTTGACTATATATATTAATTTGCCTGAATAACAATTTACTACCAGCATTCCTCTCTTGCATCATTTGCACTAACAGTGCTTTTTCCCCTAATATTTTTTAACATTTATTACAGTTCTCCATTATAAAAACCTGTTCCTGTTCTTGACCAAAGTAGGGGGCACATGATCAGTCCATTTTTGTGAGGAACAGAAGTCCAATGACAGATCAAACACCCACTTTTATTGGAGTGCACTCAGAGCATGATGAAGAAAGCCTGGGTTAACAAAAAGACGATTGATAACCACCATTGTGATACCTATTAGCTCTGTTTGGGATTTTAGGTTTTGTTGAGCCACCTTACAGAAAGAAAGTCTGGCTAGAATAGAATAGAATGCTTTATTGTCATAAGTAGCTGCCATATTAAGGTGCATTAAGAATATAAACATAATAAAAACAACAATAATAATAAAAACAATATACAAGTTAATAAAAATATATACAAGTGACAAAGTGTTTCAGAAGACCGATATTGCACAGATGAGAGAATGATAAATAGGTAAATAAGTCAATAAATATTCAGGGTGGATATTGAGGTAGCAGTTTGTGTGAGTGAAGCAGCAATGTGTGCATTTATGCTGCGTTCAGGAGCCTGATGGCCCATGGATAAAAACTGTTTTTAAGTCTGTTGGTCCTGCCTTTGTGTGATCTGAATCTCCTCCCTGATGGCAGCAGGTTGAACAAGTGCTGTCCAGGGTGAGATCTGTCTGCTAGTGCTTTCTTTGCTCTGTGCTAACAATCACACCTTACAAAAACATCTGTCCCAGGCTTCATGAAAATGTTAACTAACCACAGCATGAAAATGTCAGTAACCTTATGCCATAATTTGTTAATAATTAGAGAGGTCATGTTTTATATATATATAGTTATAGATGGCCTCTATACACACAATAATGTCACTGCTGCAAATAGCCTGCTGTGAAAAATCTTAGTAATAAAACACTTTGACATACATAAACAGATCAGACTTTTAAAAACAGTACAATATATTTTATATGCAAGCATGAGTAGGAATGACAGATGTATAGATAACTAATTTTTACCACGCTCATCCATGATTTCATAAAGTTACCCATATATTCAGTAAATCACGTGTAACTTAAGTCATTTATCAAAGACTTTATACGAGTCATTAAAATAATGAAGGCCTGTAGCAAATATTTTACAAACATGGGGCAATTAAGTCTAAATTATCTCAACCAAAACCGAAGTCAGACATTTATTACAATAATTACATGTAATATTTTATATTCTACAGTCTTTTATTCTGCTAACTGAATGCCAGTGTCCTCTGTATGGCTGTTCCTGGGATCTCAAATCTCATTTCCATTTGATACATATAATTATTTACCTATGTCTTTAAACTTTTTGTCCAAAAATAACCTTTGTCCCCTGTATTGGTTAATTCCTCATTCTATCAACACCCCTAAATTCTCATAAATATGACAGATGCCCCCTACCCGAACCAGGAGCTGTATCCCATCCCTACTTTCATCTTTAACTCTTCTACTTCTACCCCCTACCCGAACCAGGGTTTGTATCCCCACCCCACTTTTCTTGGTGCAGTTGGTGAGAGGCAGAGTTAGGTGATGGTAGAGCCGTTTGTGGTAGTGTAGGCAAGGCGTATAAGTCTTTCTTGTTAATGTTTCAAGTGTTTTAAGTGTTCCCTTTTAATATTGCAGATGTTTTCTTGTTGTAAAGCGCTTTGAGCTGTAAACCCTGTATGAAGAGCGCTATACAAATAAAGATATTATTATAGATAAAATGAAACTCTAATAAGGCTTTTCGACCAAGAGTTTGTGAATTAAGTTGGGGGCATTTTGACCAAGAATAGGTTGGTTTGGGATCAAAATCCTTTAAAGTAAGTGTCACAACTCAACAGCCACTTTTGTTTCAGGCAAACAAGACCAGGTGCCTATTTTTTTTTAAAGGTGAGAGAGCCATAACTCCAATTCCAATGGTCACTGGGACATAAAAACTGCATGTACAGAATTTTCAGTCAAATATGATGTAAAAAAACACTTTCATGACGCCATGCTTGTGTCAGTGCAACAACACGACTGGCTGGATGTTTCCTTGTTATTAGTCTAGTCAGCCAATTCTGTAGAAGTAGACAACTGGCCTTCTTGGGGGAAGGGGAGAAACGTGTCATACAACGGCTATCTGTAGCGTTATGCAACTCTCTCATGAATCTCTATTCAGCATTCTTTGAGTTGTGAGCCTCTCCCTTGTAACGTCTATGTTCAGAGTCTAAGATATTGGTTCCCAGCAAGAATCAGATGCCTAATAGATTCAAACCAGAATCATGATGACATCTTTGTCAGAGGGGAGTCTGTATAAAACAAGTAACATGTTGGCAGAAACTCAAATAATCTACTCAGAAAAGCAAATTTTATGCAAAACTTGCAGAAGAGTTGCAGAAAACCGGCACCTCCCAGACTTGGGGGTTTTTGGTTCTATGGGTCCCACATGGAACTGGTGGGCAAACAAGAAGTGAACCTTTTCTATGTCAGACAAAAAATAAAACGCTATTATTGGTAGCTGCTGCACTGCCAGACCAAAGTAATAAAGATGGCACGAGTGATTTTCAATAACTTTATTAAAACCATATTGTGACACAGACCAGAACACTTACAGAGCACACAACAGAAATAAATACCATCATGTGTACAGCGCTCGTTGTCAAACAGAATTATTGCAGCTGGCTTTTGATTTATGTCATCCAGAAAGAGAGAGGGCATGCTATGTCATCAGACAGAGATACCACCAGGAGCTGGGCTCAGGGTGCTAAACACCCTGCCTGCTTTTAGACTGTGTAGTGCAGTTCCTGAAACACTTGACCGGCTCGGTTATACAGCCAGGCTGCATCTCAATCTGAAACAATCAGCTCCCGTTCAGCTTTGCTTCAGGAGGGCATGAGGCTGCTTTAATCAAGGTCCATCTCAGGCTTGCTTTCTGTGGTTTCTGAGGTGGGATTGCCTGTGTTCTCGGTCGTGCCCTTGTCTGCAGTTTCTTCCTGGGGTTTCTCCTGTCCGTTGACGGGCCCGTTCTGCTCTGCAGGCGTGTCCTCTTTGGGAAGCTCCACCTTGGGCTTGGGCTTGGAAACGATGGGGTTGCAAGCGGAGAACAGCTCCTGGAAGTTTACAAAAAGAATGAAACATGAAATCATGGTTTTGATTCTAAGAAAATACCCAACATGTCATTACAGTACAGGCACCAAACATATTCATGCATCAACTTTAACATACAGTACATTAATTATTTAGAATTATAGCCATCCAATTCATATTAACTTATTATTTAATGTAGAGCAACCTCTGAGGGATTTATCTGGACTATTTCAATAGTTGCAAAAACATCTGTCTTGACACTGCAGAAATCCTGTATACTGCATGTGCACCTGAAGCTAGTTTACCATAATTCTTAGATAAAATATGTGATATTTGCAGCTGATTTCACAATAGCTGTCCTATTGCATGTCAATGTAACAATGGCAACAGACTGTATTCACCAGCCAAATGCAGCAGACTTCTATTAACCTCCATTTTAAATTTCATGCATACATGAAGCGCTCATGCATACACTCTTACCCTTGTTTTTGCTTTAATATCTTTGACTTTGACGGAGGGATCCACAGTCAGGCTCTGCTTGCTTTGCTGGTTCATGGTGCTGTTCATCCAGATCATTGCATCGCTGGCCAGTTTGTCCACTTTGGTGACGTCAGCCTCATCTAAATGGTCATATTGCTCCTCCTGGAAATCAAAGGGTTACCAGTTACTGCAGGCAGCATTAGTTGTATTTATAATGGTGTGTTCAGGTTTTATGTGGTATAAAGGCCAACAGGAACCATCTAGATCAATAGTATTCTAATGCAAAGCTCAGTAAACTTGCAGTTACAGGGAGAGAAATCACCTTCATTTTGTAGGCTTCAACAAATTTCATGTACTGCTGGATTTGCTTCCCCAGCTCCTCAAAAGCTTTGGGTCTCTCCTCGGCCTCTGTATACCTCTCCTGGATCGGCTGGCCAAGTTTCTGTAGGGCACAAAGTACATGTCAGCGAAACAGATCAAATTGTCAACAAATGGAAATGAGTAAATAAAGTTTCAGAGCACCATTTACCTTTAACTCTGCCAGTTTGTCAATGTACACCTGTTTGGGTTGGTCCTCTCCATCTTCATACAGCCAGTTTTCAGTGTCCTCCAGCTTTAAGGACAAAGCATCTCGGTCCTACAGTAGAGAAATTATTTGACAACGTGCAAATTAAAGTCAAATCTGTTGTGCAGTGATTATAAATTGTTTTGTTTATGAGTCAGAAATTGTTTACTCACAGATTCACTGACAAACTTCTCCAGCATCCCATGTAGTTTGTCCCTCATGTCGTACACGTACTCCTCTACGTAGTTCTTGGCATCATTCCTCTCTTTCTCCAGCTTGTCCTGCATGATCATCTTGCCCTGAGGAGAGTCCAAACAGCAGATGTCAGTGCTGAACAAGATGGCAACCCGATGGCAGGACTTAGTAATGTCAAAACATAGTTACCTCGTTTTCTACAAAAAGATTGAGCATGTCGTCTGCTAGCTGCCACTGTGGACTGTTCTCAATCGGAAGCTCCAGCACTTTTGTTTTGACTTTGGGCTTTTTGGCTTGCGGGGGCTGATCGGACTTCTTCTCGCCTTTGTTCTCCTCTGTGGTAGTCTGAAAAGGTCAGAGAAGATTCAGCATAACAAATATATAAATATCTACTTCAAGGCTTCTGAAAGTCCACATCTCAATCCACACAGATCGAATTGCAAATCAATCTACACCCAACTGGATCTGGCTTTATGAATATGTTATGAAGTGTAATGTTTTCCATTCTGAAACACTTTTTCTATCGATTAATAAATTGTTAGTGATGTTGAATATACAGTGGAGCTGTAGATGAGGGTGGTTTTATTGCGGCTTATTTCTCCATTATTGACATGGAGAATGGCGACATAACCTGCTTCAGAGTGTTGCTGCTGCTGGGTTCGTGCAATAAAGTTACACCAGAGAGCTTGCTATTAACTCCTAAGTTACAGATACAGAATGTCTCGTTTTGTACAGTATGTAATTTCCACAACTTGTGTAAATGTAAGAATATGTCAAAGTCGGCTGCGAATCAGGGGTCACAGTGATGCAAGGGGTTACAGGCCAACAGTCCCCTTTCTTCCGCTGGGCTCGAATGTATTTTGAATGTCTTGAACTTGAATATACTGTAGTATATACTGTACTGTATGTGGTGATTTGGTTAAATGTTATTCTGCTATCATGCCCGACCTCGGCCATTAGATACAAATCCGTTTGAGAGCCCCTGATCTACAGTGGCATACAAAAGTTTGGGCACCCCTGGTCAAAATTTCTGTTTTTGTGAACAATTAAACAAGTAGAAGATGAAATGATCTTTAAAAGGCATAAAGATAAACATGAAACACTCTTTTCAATATTTGTCTGATAAGATAGGGGCTAATTTGGTTCTTCATTTTTGAGGCTGTAATTGGTGGCATTGTTTTAACTGCATTATGTTGTTGTTGCATACATAAGGATGAAAAACACTACAAGTTTTGCAAATATAGATGTTATTGTGGAGTATTTTGTTGAATTGTACCTCCTAAGAAACTAATAACTACATATTTTACAGGATAATTTAAAAGAGGTTTATTGTCATTGTGCATAGAAAACCAGACTGTTGGGCCGCCGTATAGCTCGCTGAGTTAAGGCGTTACCATGTCGGTGCAGGTCGCCAGCAGCGGTCATGAGTCTGACTCAAGACCCTTTGCTGCATGTCACTCTCCTCTATACCCCCTTTCACCATGTCTCTCTCAATAAAAATGGGAAAATCTCCCCCAAAAAACACTAAAAAATAAATTAAAAGAAAACCAGACTGTTACACTGCACAACGACATGTTTACTTTGCTGATCCTTGTTAACCAAATAAACACAATCCAAGAAAACTATTGCATTTCTAAATAAATAAGCGCACCTAAACCAACAGCGGCAGTGGTCGTAAAAGTGGCCTGATTACATTATTGTAAACTTTGGCTTTGACAAGGTGATTACAGTAGTGAATATAAAGTGTATATCCCATGGAAGTAAAGAGTTATACAATTGTAAACATGAAAGGTAGCAGCAGTAATCGGCAATAATTGAGCATCTTACCTCCATCTCTTCATTCTCGCGTGGTGTCTTCTCTTCCGTCTCTTTCTGACCATCTCCCTGAGCCGGCTGCTCATCCTGATCAGTCTGCATCTTGCTCTGTAGAGGAGCAATAAAAGTCAGACATGTTTATTTGTCTCAAAGCAGAAGCACAAATAGGAACACATAAACACATCTCTTGGCTCAAGTACCTCTCCTTCTTTGTCAGTGGCCTGTTCTGTTTCCATGGGTTCCTCCGTCTCATCAGACTTCTGCACTTCAACCAAGGAGGCGCTGGACACGCTGAAGATACCATGAATGTTCACCCGCACCTTGACTTTCACCTTGGAGCTTTCCCCAGATGCCTGTGGGACAACCTTCTGGATCACAAACTGACCTGGAAGAAAATACAATAATGAAAATTAGGAAGGAAAAACAGCATTAATGCAGCTTCTGGTGTTAATATTAGAAGGTTAAGTCAGTAAGAAGTCAGTGAAAAGGAGAGAGAATACCGGCAGGTAGACCAAAACATGACAAGATGCTAAACTTGCTCTGTTTTTTGGACATGTAGGTACCACATTAGGGATTTTGCTTTAATATTTTTCCACCTGCTAGTCTTTAGTTTCTTACCAATAGAGGGATCAGGATAAGGCAGCTCATTAGGGCAATTATAGTAGGCCTCCAAAGAGAAAGGCTCTTTCCGGTAGAAGGTCAGCACTTTGGAGAACGGTGCTGCGTGGTTCTTAGGGAATACCTCACAATCACTGCAATAAAGCAACATAAAATTATTATTAAATATTCAAGATCTAAAACAATTAAAAGAAAACAAACAAAAAGGCTTCTCTTTTTACGTCAGGCCTTCCTCTGCAGCAGAGTGCCACTTCAGAGAGATGGGATATGGAACGATGTCTGTGATGGAGAATTCACGGACTTTGAAGGCAGGAGACAGGATTGCACACTGTAGGGAAATAAACATTGTTTTAATAAGAGCCTCAGCTAAAATGAAATATCTGTGTTCTATCTATTTGGAGGCATAAACAGATGCTAAAATTTGTAGGGAAAGCGTGAGGGAGAAAAAAAAACAAAAAACAAGGTAGGATACACAGAAGAAGGGACAAGCTGCTACATGTGGGAGTCCTTTTTTAATGGTTCAGCTACGACATGTCAATATAATGACATTTTAATCTAAGGAGTGCCCTGGTTTGGAGAGATTTTTTCCCCTCTCTTTTTTCCCTTAACACCAATGAGCACTTAACCAAAGCAACACTTAGAATTATGTCTTTATATGACAGAGCACATTAGTTTTTCTAATACGTGTTAAAGTTTGTCACAGGTTAACAAGTGCTCATTTTCTGTCCAAACCGTGACATACCTGCAGAGCACATCCTCTTGCCACAGCTTCATCAGCATTCAGCGTAGTGCTCAGTTCCTTCCCGAAGAATTTGCTGATTCTCTCTTTGACAGCTGGAATCCTGGAAGCTCCACCGACTATCTCGACTGCATAGATGTCTTCCTTTTTCAGTTCTTATGGGAGGAAAAAGCCACACTCTGTCACTAAAGCACACAGTGTAAGTGCATTATGTTCCTGAATTAAGTCAACAGCAAAGAAAGGAATGCAAATTAGAATAAATAAACTCACTGGCATATTCCAATAGACTCTGCAGAGGGGGCTCTACTCGGGCCAAAATATCCACAGCCATCTCTTCAAAGTGGCCCCTTGTGCAAGAGAACAGGCGAACATGAGTTAAGCTTTAAATGGAAATTTAAAATAACACACAGCTGATATGAACAAAGAGCACAAAATGCAGCAAATGAGTTCTTGCTGGTCTACCTGTTCAGTTTTCCAGAGACATCTATGTCGTTCATGAAGCACTCGATGTTAAGTGGCAGGTCAGACGAGTTGGCACTCATCAGCTTTTTCAGTTTTTCACACTCCTGGTAGAGCCTGACCAGAGCCCTGGGCTTTGACTTGACATCCAGCTTGTACTTCTTGCCAAATTCCTCACAGAAATGCTTGACCAGTACCTCATCAAAATCCTTTCCTCCCAACTCTGGGTCACAGGCTGTAGCAAGGACCTGAGAGCAGCAGCGAGAAGAGGTCAACAGATAGCTGTGGGAACGAAACTAAGCCGATGATACTGTTAAAGCATGCGCCGTGTGAGGACCTGGCCACTCACCTTGACTTTGCCTTTATTAAAGGCACACACTGACGTCTGGTATCCAGAATGACCCAGGTCCACAAACACCACATTCCTGGCCTTCTCCTCAGGAGCTGGGAGGTCCTGTTTGTAGATCCCATACGCCAATGCAACTGTAAGGAAAATTGATAAATTAATTTAATATAATTTTAATAATTGTTAAGAAAGTAAATAAGGGCTGGAATCAATTTTTAAGCGTGCCTTTTATGACTAATGTTATAATAATAAAGATGTGCTTCCTCGTACAGACCTGCAGTTGTCTCATTCATAAGCCTCAGGCAGTTGAGTCCAGCAATCTGAGCAGCATCTACTACAGATCTCCTCTCAGCATCAGTGTAGTAGCAGGGAACCTGGATACAACAGAAGAGCACTTGAAATGGATTTTTTAGGGACAATTATCCTGACTGATTAGAACTCTAGTCAGCTCAAAGGTAGGTGGAACCATACTGCCAATTATAGCTGCACTGTTGTTTGTAGCAGAGCAGCAAGGGCAGAGAAACCCTCCTAAATGTAGTGCAGGTGTCACATAAGTTAAAATGGCTGATCTTTATCAGCGGATAAACATCGGATGATAATTGGAAGAAAGCAGTGGTACGTGTTAAAGATGAGACATCACACGATGAACCAGATATCAATTGGATTAATGCCATAGTCTAGCAACTCTGGAGGTTGGACACAAGCTTATCATTTATTTATGTTAATCATCTCTTCGCAATCAATTATTTATATGTTTACTAATTTTTGGAGGAACAAAAAGCTTATTTTCAGGTTAAATCTGACCACTGCTTACAGTGTGGTGTTACATATTTAGGAGTCAGACCATGATGAGAAATGTGGTTCCAGTCTGAAGAAGCTCCTTTGTCAACATATGGAATGTAGATTTAGAGTTTCTGATATGGTCAAAAGAATTCCATCGGTTAAACTTGTCGAACCATTTGAAACAAAACGAAAGGACAAAGAGTTTTGTGTTCACTGTGATACTATAAATATGCTGTCACGCTGTTTTACTTCTCCGAGAGATATGCTGCACAAATTCTGTGTTTCTCCCCGTGGCAAAATGTTAAAATTCCTTCTTGTGTTTTTAAGATCTTAAGAGTCACACAGGTTTTTTCACTACATATTATAAAGTCAAATGTGATGTTATGTTAATTTCAATCATGACTTAACAAAAATCAAGGTCAAAGACTGAACTCAAGATAATATATCGAATTATAGAAATATCCTATTTGCAGTTTCTGATTCACAATTGAAAGTTGTGGGTTCCTATAATCAAGTACATATATTTTAGATTTAGATTCAGTGATTCTCTGCTGTCTCTCCTTCTCTCAGACTTTCCTTTCTATGTTATTTTCTTAACTTGCTGCTTGAGCTGCCAATTAGGAACAGGTTTAATGAGGCAGCAAAAGAAAACACCAGTCTGGGTGGAGCAGGGGTGCATCGGAGCTGAAGGGCGTCGTACTTACAGACACAACACAGTCGGCCACAGGCTTCTTCATTGCATTCTCTGCCGTCTCCTTCAGCTTGGTCAGCAGCATGGCAGTGACCTGTTCAATGCTGAACACCTTCTCCTCCTCCATGTACATCACCTTTAGCGACAGTCACGTTGTCAGAGAAGAAAGATTATTACATTGTTCCAGATGGCTTTTAGCATTTCAGCTCAAAATTAGTGTGAGGGAATAATAATAGGCTCATGAAACATATCTAATCTAAATCTAACTAACGTAATCTGATCATTAAATCTAATAATAAATGATGCACAGTTTGACTTATTTGTGTTACGTACTACTGTCTACAACTAACATGCCCCAGTCAATTATTCCTTTCCCTTCCACTGTACTACCAGACCTGCATTTTGAACTTTATCTGAGCTCAGCTTGTGATGACACAGACATTTCACAACTCACAGCAGCACACGTGCTACGTAGCTGCAATAAAGTGCTGTTCTACTTATTTTAGTGGCTGTCTGCATTAAAAGTTAGTTTGAAAACCCAATTAATTCAGGAATACGAAAATATAACTCAGTTTGATGCTAAATATATAAATATATTCAGGTCTGAGGAATGAATGAATAATAAATTCTTCTAATAAACACTAAACGCTATCTGCTGGTGTGAAAGAATATATTTTTATTTCCAGTATGCTATTTTTATGGACTAACAGATGTAATCAGTCTCTTTTTATTATTTCCACTGTGATGAGTCACTAAGACGCTGAACTAGCCTGTGTTTTAAACCCGTAGTATGCCCAAAGCTTTTATCTTTGCTCCACCTTAGAGCACCTGCTGAAGGTTTTGTTTTTTTCACAGGCTGTTAATTACCAAGAACAGCCAAATTTGAACACTTTATGGAAACCACTGGTATTACAGATCACTCAGAGTGAGAGCAGAGTGGAATTCTAATTAATTATGCAGTACATCCAGTGTCTCTGGGCTGTGAAAAGATTACTAAACATAACATTTCAATTTAACTGCGAGTGCTCTGCTCTTACCTTGATGCCTGTTGTTCCTGTAGGCATTTGTGCAATGTCATAGACCAGGCTGTTTTTGAGGCACTGCACATAGGGATCTGAAAATGCCCTGCCATGAAACCTCTTGAACCCTTGGACTGTGTTCTTGCAGTTTGTGACGACCTATTTATCAAAGAAAAAGAAAGATACTCCATTAAAAGCATGCACACCCATGCAAAATGGGAATTTATGACTTGTTCTGCGTTGGTGCTGGATTTGATGTGTGTTGTAAGCATGCACTGCGGAAAAACTGATCCAACTATACTTCTTATGGTTCTAACAAAGAAAAGTCCAGTTGCTTTTTATTGAAGCTCAAAGAATTACCATGACCTGAATAAGTGACAATCTATACACATTAATGAATCCTGATGCCTCTTTTGTCAGGTTAATTAGTGATCATGTACCCAGTGACCCACAGCTCCTCAGGAAAACATACCTGGCTTTTTGCAGCTGCACCAATTGACCGATTCCGGGGTCCAAAAGAAACACATGCTCTAAAGACAGAAACCACAAGTCAGTTCTCCCATCTGCAGCCGGTTTTTTACAGTTTGTATGGGTTAATAAAACCTGTAAAAAAACATGCTAACTTATCATGATATTGACAATTTCACATGCTAGTGATTTTAATGTGTGTAAATCTGTATTCTACATTCCGTTTTGGTGATTTTTGTTGACTATGGGTCTGAAAATGAAGTACAATGGACTGATCAAGCCGTTTTGACAGCCAGGATCCGGCCTCCTCCCATCATGCGTCCATTCATGCCCGCAGTAAAACATCCATCACCTGACCGGGCAGGTCGGTTATCAGTCTCTAGACTATCTCGACGATATTACTGTTAAAAGACGGCAAAATGTGCTTTTAAAGGTGTGAAAAGGCCCCTGGATTTCTTTATATCCAATAATTTCATGCCAGCTAGCGTTAGCTTTAGCACTCACATGCTGTTTCCTGTTGTGAAATCCGTTAGCATGCTAACTAGCTAGCTAGCAACGTTAGCTTCGCTGTGTATCATGATGAACAAAGGTGGATTCTTTTCCTTTGGGTGTCTACCACCGGCGCAGACACAACTACGCAAATCACACACTATAAAGAGACTAATCGGACTTACGGTGTACATCGATCGCTGTATTCGTTAGCGACAGTTTCAATCCCTCCGGCTCTGGCTACCGCTACATAGCAGTTCATAAAGCCGACGTCGAAACCTACGACTGACATCCTCGCTGGCTAAACTTAACAGCGTGGAGTTACAAGGAAGAACAGAAATACGGTTCAGTGCTAAACAGAGACAGCAGGAGCAGCTACGGGGGCTTCCAGTCAGCGGACGGTGATCCACCCTTGTTCTTGTTCCATGAAGCTGAGCAGCAGCATGCGGTGCGCCGGCAGATGCGTGAGAGCGTTCAGGAATTTTCTCTCCGTCCACCGACCAATAGCGTCCGACTGCGGAGCCGCTAGAGCCGGTTAACCTGCACCACCTACCGGCCAGAAGCATCATTACACCGGCAGGTATCTACCAACAACACTGCTACTGGCACATAATATCCAATGGGAGGGTCCAATAAGGCTAAAAAATAAAGATAAAAGTATAATAAAGACAGTGTAGGAGGCATGATGAATTTACATGTACAGATATGACATGCGTCATTCACATATGGATATGTACAGATATGACCTGATGGATAATGTACCCAACATTTCTGTTATTGCAGTCAAAACGTTACCAAGAGAAAATACCAGTGTTGCACATGAAGAGCTATAAGAGAACAGTGTTATGTTTTGCTGTTGATCTGGAAGAGCTGTAAAGAGAAAAAAAGAGCGTTTCATGTTGTTGTTGAGCTATATAGAAGCAAACAGTGTTTCATGATGTTTTAGCGCCTAAAGAGCTATTGGGAGAAAAATGTGTTAAAATATTTAGTTGCACTGAAAGAGCTACAGGATAATAAAAAAAAAAACTGTTAAAAATGCTGTTGTACTGGAAGATTCAAGGATTCAAGGTTCTTTATTGTCATACCAGCACACATGTTCACATGGGGTGGCACAAAATTGGCACTCAGGTCCTGGTTATAAGTCCAAAAATAATAATAAATATATATAAATAAGAAAAAATAAAGAAAGATAAGTGAAATTACAAGCAATAAAAACAATATATACAAGTGTTTACCAGTGGTAAACAGATAAATATGCATGTGTGCAAAGCTGTGAGGCAGATAAAGAAGTGAAATTATTTAATTATATTTATTTTGCTTTATAAGTACCATATATAACATTTCATGTTCAATATTTTGATTATATGTGCAATATTACACTTCTATGTACAACACTGTCAATGTAATGTGCAATATTTACATTTCATGTGTAATATTTAATTATGAGGTGTTACATTACTCATTACTGATTATCGTTGCCAGCATTACCTTTAACTTTTCTATTCTAACCTTGTTTTATTTCAGTAATGTATTGTACTTGTATCTTACTGTTTTTCTATTAGACACTGCATTTATTCTCATGTTATGTCATCAGCTTTTTGCAGATGATGTGGTTCTGATGGCTTTATCAGGCCGTGACCTTCAGAGAGTGCTGGGGCAGTTTACAGCGCAAAGTAAACACCTCCAAGTGTGAGGCCATGGTTCTCTACTGGAAACCAAGTGTAGGAGTGACATGACAATAGAGCATGAAATGGGCAGATAAATTGGTGCAGTGTCAGCAGTAATGTAAGTGTCGTACAGGACTGTCATGGTGAAGAGGGAGCTGAGAAATGATATATCTCATTTGGCCTGGGAACACACTGGGATCCCTCAGAAGGAGCTGGAAAGTGTTGCTGGGATCAGGGACATCTAGAATGACCTGCTTAGCCTGCTGCCACTGCGACCTGATCCCGGATAGGCGGAATAAATGGATGGATGATTTAACACCCAAATTCAGTCAACACTGGCCCAACCAAGAAGACATGGCTGAATAAAGTCAAGCAAGACTACTTTCACATAAATACTTTTCATCTTTATTGGTTAAACATACAGAGTTGGAATTAAGAACAGAGGACATGTTTTAGAAAGATGGCAGCAGTTTATTCGTCTTTCTCGTAGTCAGCAGGATCCTTCCTCTTGCTCTGCTGATGGACACTGTTGCCCCAGCTGTAGGTCAGGTACATGAGGGTCATTGCTGCAAAAAGAAAGATCACAAAGCAAATTAGTGCTGTATTTAAATTAATGTAACTCCATGTTGCTGTCCAACAAAAGCCATAAGAAAAACCTTTAAAATTTTTAAAAGGTCACTTCAAAAGATGAACCAAATTCAACTACAGACAGCAAAGAACACCAAACTCAAGACAAATGTAAAATATTGTGTATGTTATAAAAACTTCATTTTTTTTACTTTGAGTGAACACATAGCATAAATTAAGTCCAAAAGCAAACTTGTCAAGTTGGGTTTTATAAGCAATCTTTTGAAGTGTTATATAGCACTGGGCATTTGACGTATCTTTTTGCCACCTGCCGTAACTTGTTATATAAACCTCAACAGAAGCTGGGGTCAAAGCAGTTAACAGGCCTTGTATGTAACTGGGAAACAGTCCAACTCGACCCAAATGGTAGGTGAAGCTCAATACAGGAAGCATCAAAGCCTGAGATCTAAATTATGCAACAGGCTCAACCATGATATCATATGTTAGATTATTGCTGGCATCGTATAAAGCCTACATTTATTTTCTGTACTAGCTCTAAATGTAAAATATCAACATACTGTATGTAAATGTAAAAACTCACGGGGTGCAACTTTGAAGAAAGAGGCTGTGATCCTTCTCCACGCGTTGGGGATTCCCTTGGAGAAATAGTTGGGGAAAGCCCTCTGCTCAAAGGGGGACAGACTGTATGTGATCACATGCCTGACCTTGGCCAAGTTTCCAAAGTGGCGTCCCATGTTCACCAGAGAGCTGATCTGAAAACACAACAAGACAAATACACAGGCGGTTATGATTGGGAATAATGCGAATAGTCCAAATGTATCTAGTGAACCACAAACGCACACAACTCTATACATCTTTGTAGAGAGAGGAAAACTCTTCACAGCGTATCTTAGTAAGAAAGGTAGAAAATCACTGAATATTTAGTAAATAGCACTTAATTTCCAGCTGAACTGTAGGGACTAATAAGCAATTCAAAGGCTCTTTGCTTAGCCTGTTTTCATACAGAACTGACCAACAACTGTAATAATTACAGCAATAAAAACATTAACTAATATACAATAGGGGCTCAAAAGTGACATTGTGCAATGATTTTCAGGGTTACTTGGTTAATATTGTGTAACCATGTCTATGTGTTGTATTAACTGTTAAACTGAATAACTAAATGTCTTATGCTAGACATGTACAGTTAGTGTAATAAAGATAGTAGGGCATCATATGTTAACCAATATAACATGCGTTTTACAGCACTTTAACCTGCTAATATATAATCGCATGTGTACTGTAATTAATAACGTTGTTAATAAACATTTGCATTAAAAATCAGCACGGCAAAAAACTAATAAGGTGCCAAATCATTAATCTATATATATGGTTAGAAAAGATGGAAGTATTAGGTTAAAGTAAGGTACAGTAGAGCACGACGAGCTAGGCTAGTTAGCCGCGCTAAATGTTAGCATCATCAACTAGCTCCAGGAGGCTAAGTGCTAAAGTACAGACAGACCTTGAAACGTTCGCTTAACCGACACGTTAATATGGTAGTTTAACCGACAGAAACTCAACGCAGCTCAGTTTTACTCTGAACAAAACGTATTAACTGACATATTTCGACAAGAAAACCCCGGTACAAGCAAAACTACAGCGTTAAATTCGTGACATTGAGGCTCACCGTTCTGCTTCTCCACAGTGTTTCCTGACTGAGTTCCTGTGTCCGTCCTCTTTATTCGGGCGCCGGTTGTCTGCTCACCCCGGGGACGGTGCCGCCACCTGACGGACCGGAGGGAGACCAAACTGAAGAGGGAGGAAAAGGCACCTCTTATAGTGCAGCAGATAAAATACACTATCTTTCAAAATGTGATACAAGCATCAAACTTGGCACAAATACTCCTTAGGGGTTACGTTTTTGGAAAAAAAAAAAAAGTCAAAGAAAGTCAAGATTTCATTTTTTTGCGTATAAATTGCCTATTTTACCACAGATTCTCACTACAGTAACAAATGTAGTTGATCTTGGTGTTAAAAAGTAGGTTCTCAAGTATGAGGAATCCAAAAATACAACTCTAAGATCTCTTTGGAGCTTCTTTCTACCATTTCTAGCCCAAAACAGTGAAAAATTAACAGGGAATACGGCATCTGCAATGATATGAAACACAATTTTATTAAGAGTGATACATGTACATCTACCTCTAACCCTAAGACCTACTGCACTACTATAGCATTATGTAGGTTAACCACAGTTGTGTAATTTTGATCCGAAGTCCCAAATAAGGTAAAAATAAGCTTCTTAGTGATTCAGAAGTCCAAAAACCAGATTCTGCATGATCTAAAATGTATGATTCGGTACCAGAATCATCCATATTGGACAAGTCTGTGTGTATTTATTGCGAAAAGTAATATTTTGGTATTGATTATGGCGGCCATCTTGAAAAAATAGCAGCCATCTTGAATTTCAGGTGGCCAGAAAAGTATTTGTGCCAAGTTTGGTGCTTGTATCACATTTTGAACGATTCACCTGAAAAAAAAATCATTAATCTGCTGCACTATAGTAAAAAATTATGTGAATAAGGCACAATTTTAACTTCTTTGTTGAATTAAGCTGCTCGCCAACTAGTGGTGTCAACATGCTTTTCTACAGGTTGTGCAGCAGAGATGTATTATGATGCATAGTACCCTGTTACATTACAGCTGGATGTGGTCACGCTCAGACACCTGACTACACCCAGTTGTGATGCTGGATGTGAATTTACCCTTTAAAGTCACAGTAAAATAGCAGTTTTAGCATTAACTTCAATAATGTAACAAGTGTCCAAGTTATTCTAACTAGAGCTGTTTGATTTCCTCCTCCTACATGTCGCACACTATTGCTGTTAGATCAGGACATGAAGAGAGAGGAACAACATAATAAATTAATGCACAGCTATGCTCTTATGGAAAGTCTTTGCTGAGTGAGATTCTGATATTGCTCTGCTGGCTACCCACTGGCATGTGCAGTGCAGTTTTATACCACAGGAGTGTTTAGCTAGTCATATTTGATTGAACACGTTTATGTATACGTCTATAAGTGCAGGAAGAATAATAAAAGATATTAAAAAAAATTTTACAAGAAGAGAAGATAGGATTTGAATCGATAAATATACTTTTTGAAACATTTTTAAAACTGAACAAGGATAATAATTTATATATTTAAGGCCACTGTGTCCTCAATCTGTTGGTTGACATTTTATAATACCTGCATTGCATCATGTTGTGTTAAATAGAAGCACATCCAGCAGTAAACCAGTGTTTCTCCTGCAGATCTGAGTTTTACTGATGTCAAGTGTGATAGAGTTATAGGTTTTAACCAGTGCATAATCAGCATCACTATGCAGAGATTTTAAATGAGGTAATTATAGTATGTATTTCTGTTAGGGGTGGGACTTTAACGCGTTAATTACAATTAATTAATTACAAGAAAAATAACGCATCAAATTTTTTTATTTATTCTTTATTTCGAACGAACGAACGAACGATTAAAAATAGATGAAAAAAATGGAAAAGAAATCTGTATATATAAATTTAAAAAAAATAAAGAAACAATTTCAATATATTTTGACTCGTTCTAAAAGGGATAGGAAGAAGCTTAGGCTTGTCAAGTCCTACCCCCATTCATCACCATTAACAAATGCAAAATCCAATAAAATAGAATAAACAGGCAATACAAAAAAAACCTACTCCAATTGAGCTATTTAAGAAAACAGAACAAAACAAAAACACACACAAAAAGAACAAAATGAACAAGCGACATTAACATATGTGAGATTCACATTCTCCTTCCTCATTTCTGTATTTTTCAAAGATATATCTCTTAACATATTTTCAATGGCAAGGGTTTCCACTGTTCTGAATGTACTTGAAATGCACTTTTAATGTAAAAGAAACATTTTCAAGACATTAAAACAGCTTGAGTTTAAATAAAGTTCTATGAAAGCTTGAATACAGCCACCATTTTGATTTATAGTGCCGTTGTCAGACTGATGCAAATGATTAAATGTATGTATGTGTCCATTATTTGATTCAGTCATCTACCAAAATCCATTTAAATTGAAAAATGTTGCTTCTTGTGGCAAATATTGTTATGCGATTAAAATGCGATTAATTGGGGCGCCCCGATAGCCTAACGGTTATGTCGTGTGACCCAAGTGCTAAGGCGTAGCGGCTGTCCCGGGTTCGATTCCGACCCCACTCTCTCCTGTTTCCAACTCTATCCACTGTCCTATCTAATAAAGGCATAAAAGGCCAAAAATAAATCATAAAAAAAAAAAAAAATGCAATTAATTACAAAGAATCTAATTAATTAGATTGATTTTTTAAATCAAGTCCCACCCCTAATTTCTGTACATTCCAGTACCCCTGTATTATTTCATGTTTTTAGACTCAGCAGTTTTATGTTCCTGGAACCACGGAGCATTTAAACCTCCATGCAGGGAAATAAAATAATAATAATGCTTCATTTTATGGGTCAGTAAGTTCCCTACATTTTCCTCTCCAGGTTTCCTGGAAAGACTCAATAAATCAGTATTATTTAAGCGGAGAAATTGCTGAGACAGTTACAAGAGTTAGTTTATGATCATTTGATGGTATCCTTGTACGTGCTCAGTTTAAATAACCCTCTAAGAAAATATAATTTTACAGCTAAATTAATCCAGGTACTTGATAATATTTAATATTTTATTTCTTTTTGGCACAGGTTTGATTTACTCACAGACGGTCGTAGTATGTAACATTTCCCCGTGACACTCGTGTTC
>OMNN01097496.1:6623-19330 GCA_900302755.1 Chromis chromis
TCCAACACACCTGATTCAAATGATCAGGATCGTTATCATACTTCTGCAGAGCTTGATGATGAGCTGATCATTTGAATCAGGTGTGTTGGAAGAGGGAGACATCTAAAACATGCAGGATAGTGGCCCTCGAGGACCAGGATTGGGCACCCCTGTATTCAGCATTTCGGCGACAGAAAGCAGGATGTTGACCATAAACACTGTCTTGTGGTTGTTGCCACAACACGATACGACACAACTACTTTGTTTGACTATTTAAATCAGCACCACAAAGCTCTGTGTGGCAGGTGTATATCCAAATCTGAAAGCCATCCAAAGCAAAAGGCTATTTTGAATATAAGATCAGTTCAAAATGTCTTTTATTAAATGCAGTCCACTCCAAAATCACCCTCAATTATTGTCGTATAATAAATTCTTTCCAAATAGAGGTATTAAAGTCCTGTATTTTTTCATATCGCATTGTATAGTGCAGAAAAACAAGCTATTACAATGTTTGTTTGTTTTTTCAGCATTATAAAACCCTATAAACAACAAATAAATAAATCAACAACGACAAAAAAGGGTTAGTTGCAGCCCTATGGTGTTGTATAGTATAAAAATCGAAGCATTCAACACAACTATATTAAATAACACAATAATAAAACACGTTATTACACTGACAGGAGCCACTCTGTCCAAATCGGGAGTATACTCATAGTATTTTCTTGTTTTTTGACTAAAACTTAAATGTAAAGTCCTATTTTTACACCTTAATATAGCTGCTTTTCTAAGTTAAGTACATGTTAATAACCCTTCTTCCATAGGAGCTCGGCACTAAAAGGTAAACACTGATTGCATCACACATATTAAATGTCTATCAGTCTATTTAACATCCACTAACACTCATTCAGACAAACGCAGGCTAACTGGCTACAGATCTCAATTTTTTAGTAAATTAATCCACATAGTATGAAGCTAAAAGTAAAGGTGTTATGAAGTTAAACGTGTCTATGATTGAGTAGTTTAGTTTAGTTGCCATAAATTAAAGTTAAAACCGTTTACTCACAACTTTACGCAGCTGACGTTCATGTAGCAAGTTGGTGAGCATTTAAGCTAGCAGCTTGTTTGTTTACAATAAATAGTTGTTTACAAGTTTATGAGCCACTTCAATGTGAGAACATATCCCTAAATATTCACTTCAGCCTGTTGGTTAATGTTAGCAGGCTCCGGTTTGACATTTATTAACTTTAACCAGCGGGCTAACCGATGCTAACCCGAGCTAGCATGCTAACTTGTTGCGCTTACTTCGGAGGAGCGGCGACGTTTCCTTCTTCACATATTTCCCGTGTACCTCGGCTGGTTTCGACGCTTCGTTCTTGCTTTTCTTTCGTGAGAGCATAACTCAAGGCTCGGAGACATCAACAACACGGCGCTGGGAAGTCATGGCACAATCCGTCGACTCTGCTACCGTCCCGGTCAGTTAGCGCGGCGCGGAGCGTCAACATTTTTTTAGCTTTCAGGCTGAGCTAGCAGCAGTTAGCCCGCTGAGCTAACTCTGGGAGCGTCTGTCCGCTCCGCCGCTGCTCCTCACCGGGAATAAGCTCCGTCCAGTCCGGCCTCCCAGCTGATAAACCGCCCTCTGCAGGAGAAGAGAGGAGCGAAAAACACAGATAATGTTGACGTCTGAGCTACGGAGGCTTCCACTGAGATAAACACCGATTATATGTGTGTGTTTTGACTCTTAACTGACAATATTAGATGCAACTTTTGCACTTCCGGTAGCAAAAAACATCTCTTCAAGCTCATTACATTAAATGAAGGCGACTATATTTGGATGAATTCGACAAAAGTGTTAATAATAAACACAAAATAAATAATACATATAAAATAAATAAAATAAAACAATTTCCGGGTATAAAAAAGAACAAATATATTACATGATTATTATTATTTAGTAATATAAATGTAAGAAGAACTTAAATGAGGTTAATGGTCAAGAATGGTGCAGCTAATTTGAATAGTTTTCTATAAAGCTGGTGTCATATATACTATATGGACAAACAAACCAAAAATAACTCAATCCCAAATAAAAGTCCTGAGTTAAAAAAAACACATTGAATATACTGTAGGATGATTATTATTATTTAGTCTATAAATGAAAGGAGAACTTTAATGAGGTAGATGGTTGAGAAAATAGTTTTATATAAAACTGCTATATTTTTTCACGACAAGAGTATATGTGTGTAAAAAAATAACTAGTAATTAAGGCTGGTTACAAATGTGTTGTCATAAAAAATACAATACTTACTTCTGAAATGGAGAATCTACCTCGACTTAAAGAGGAATCAGTATGTCACATCCTACAAGCCAGTACCACCAAATGTGATACAACTTTTGCACTTTGGGCGGCAAAAACAATCTGTACTGTAGTTCAAGTTTATAGCATTAAATGCAGGTTCTATATTTGGATCCAATGGACAAAAAAATCTAAATAATACCCCCCAAAATCAAAATAATACCCCCAAAAAACAACAGCAAAATGACTTAAATTGACTTTTAAGTTAAAGATCTTAATTAAACATGTACTTAAAACTCCACACTTTGCAGAATGGCAAACTCGTGTCAAAATAAATGTTCAAAAAATATAATATAAAAATTCCTAAATATGAATGTGAGGAGAATTTTAACGGTGTAGATGGTCTAGCTGGAGCAATTTTAATTGTTTTATGTATTGCTGATGTCATATTTCTTATGATAAATGTAGATATGTATAATATTATATAATATATAATCAATAATAACAAGTAACTAAGGCTGTTATTAAATGAGGTGGATTAAAAGGCACAGTATTAGTGTATAAAGTCACATAAAACAGAAATATAATCTTAGTTATTGGGGACACACATTAAGTTTTGGGATTATTTTGAATTTGATTTATGTTGCTTAATATAATCCACTTTGGTTCCTACCTGCTGTTGTTTATAGTGGGACAGATGTTAGTGTAGCATCTGGGGAACAACATGAGCTGCAGAGGTTAAGGAGAAGTTTACACCCTCCTTATATGTTGGTGCTGATTAGATTATTTAAAGAGAAACTGTTCATCACCAACTCAGAAATATTACAGTAGTTTCCAGCCGAGTGCATTGCCACTGAATAAACAGATGAACCACCAAACACCATCCATTCATTTTATTGATTACCTGCAACACAATCATCACCCTGTTTCAACTTTAGTGCTCAACAAGTTCCTTCATTAAACTCCATAAACATTCATGATGCAGCACAATGTCTTCAAATGCAGCTTTACATATTGCAACAGGTCATAGGATTACATTTAAAAAGGTAAATATTGCCACGTGACACCGACATCTTAAAAGTCTTCAGGTAGTGTTAGATCAAACCTTTGAAAAGGTCACCGGATTATATTGCGTTTACATGATTTTAGTGCCGACAGACGGGTTTCGTCTTTACATAAAGGCTCGAGGAGTGAAAGACACACAGACGACACAATGAATCTCTCAGACAAACACGGACACAAGAACACTTATTTAAAAAGTACACTTCAGTATTGCTCTTTTCTTTAGACACGTAAAATATTTACTTACTAATAACACTGAAAAATATTATAAATTACTGTAGCAGGTCTTCTTTACAGTCTGACCTCACATTTGGTTCTTCATAAGTCCAGCGCAACAACAACTAATTATTGCTTAGAATAAAAAAGACCACAAACGAATACTGCATAATCACAACCTGCCAGTTCTTGTGCATTTGGCTCGATCTGTTGGCACAAAGGTTCCAAGCAGTAAAACATAAGTACATAAGTTTTCAGTAATAAACTCAACAGTGCAATGTATGGCTGACTTTCGCGAGTGTTTTAGGAGACACGTTATGGACATTTATAGTGGTACGGTAGCGATGGAAGCGATGGAAGCGGTGCAGGGTTGAGCTCACGCACGATCTTGTTGAGGCTGGAGATCTTCTCCTCCAGCAGGTAGTTCTTCTTCTCTGCGATCTTCTGCCGCTGCTCTGTGATCTCCAGAGCCTGCAGCAGCTGGCCGTTCTCCACGTACAGGTCTTTGATCAGCACGTCTGCTTTGCCATTCTTGTGCAGCTGGAAAAGTCAGAGAAAGGAGACGATTGAGGATTTGATAACGTCATAATTAATCTCATTTGATGCAGGTCTGTAGCAACCAATAACGTAATAAAGTTGTTGAGCCAATAACGTACATAATACTCTTCAGTTACTTTTCTTTTACATTTATAAATGAGTGTTTATGTTCTATGTCGTATATTTGAGTTAAGTGCCATTATAGTGCCAGTCCAGGGGCAGTGGTGTCCTATTGGTTTGTGAAGTGAACTTGTAACCGGTGAGTCGCCGGTTCGAGTCTCCGGACTGGCAAGAGGTTGAGAAGGGAAAGTGAGAGCGACCGCTTGTCCCAGTCACCACTACTGTGGGCCCTTGAGCAAGGCCCTTAACCCCTGACTGCTCCCCGGGCGCTGCACCGCGGCAGCCCACTGCTCCTAGTATGTATAGTTAACTTTGAACAGGATGGGTCAATGCAGAGAAGGAGTTTCCCCAAGGGGATCAATGAAGGTTAGATTATTATTATTATTATTATTATTAATAAAACAGCACAAACAAAATGCCAGTTCTTGTGCATTCGGCGCGACCGGTTGGCACAAAGGTTCCAAGCAGAATCTTGCTGGATCTTCTAATCATATTTCTCCCAAGAGAGCCGACTGGTCAGTAAGAGGACCCGTTAGCGCCCGGGGAGCAGTCAGGGGTTAAGGGCCTTGCTCAAGGGCCCACAGTGGTGGTGACTGGGACAAGCAGTTGCTCTCACTTTCCCACCTCAACCCCGTCCAGTCCGGGGGCTCGAACCGGCGACCCACAGGTTACAAGTAGCCTCAAAAACCACTAGACCACCACTGCCCCAGGAGGTAAAACGCTGTCGTAGTACGGAAAACCCAGAGTTAAATCTGAAGTTACCTCCATAACCTCAAATCCTAGTACGATCCGCAGTTTTGTTAATTTTTGTTTCCTTTACTCGATTAGAATAGACATTTTTGTTCATCAAATGGTCAGAAATAAAAGGAAAATGCACAGATTTCCATCAAATAAGGTAAAACAGACTCATTGTTTCTATTGTTCGCAGACAGTTTAGACAGTAGACCAGGGGTGCCCAATCAGCTCCAAATGATCAGCTCATCATCAAGCTCTGCAGAAGCCTGATAACGATCCTGATCATGTGAATCAGGTGTGTTGGAAGAGGGAAACATCTAAAACATGCAGGGTAGTGGCCCTCGAGGACTGGAGTTTGTTTGCTTTGAAATAGATGCCTGACAAAGCACGAAAATGTTCTCTTATACACTCAGTGTGAGCTTTTTTTTTTCCATGATTGCATTTTTCTACCCATCTGTTCCCTTGGGTTGAAGGTTTTTGTTTAAAGAAAGCATCCCAGCTGATTTAGATATTGGATTCTACAGATACCAAACACCACTTTAGTACTATTCCAGCTTTGTAGGCTACAGCTCCTTAAAAACCAAGTCGTCTAATCCACAAATTCTGGTTTTCCACCTTGTTTTTGTTGATATTATTAATATAATTAAGCTTTCTCAGTCATGCAATTGACTTTTTAAGCGTTCTAAGTGTTGATCATACCTGGTCTTTCAGCTGAGCGACCTTCTCTTTGAGCAGCAGCTTGACGTTGTGTAGCGACATTTCGATTTCCCTCATTCTCTCCTCCATGTTCTTCATCTTCTTCTCCCTTTCATCCTGCTGAGGAGACAGTCGAGGACATCATCAAAACCGCTGCAGATGCGATAAAATCATGATAAAAATGTGAATTTTCCAGCCCTTTGAGCCGATGTGAGTGAAAAACACGAGTCGGAAACCACATTTCTTGTGAGCTAGTCGATTTATTTTATCTCGATAATGATTCCTGGTACATTTCTAGAGGAGAGGACAATGCGCTAAAAAAATAAATAAAATATAAATAGGTATAAAATGATGCCATATATTCCAGAGACCTCTACAAAAAAATAATTTAATGCATAAATAAAATAAATCCTAATGTGATAAAATAAAATAAATAACAAATAAAATAATAATACATTGGTAACACGGTTCGCTAGATGACGGGAAAACCAAAACACAGACGTGACAGAAACAAATCTACGTGGGACAAACAGTGATTTGGTTCAGGTGGATTTTCTACTTATAAAAATACCAGATAAACATTCAAAGTTAATAGTTACGTGACGTTTGAACAGTCCAGAAACCAGAAAGATTCACTTTGGTTGTGCAGCAGCAACGAAAACAGGCCCAAAACATAACATCCATCAGACAGAAGGTAGCCAGAAGAAACATTTAAACATGTGTAGTGTCGAATATTTAATAAACAAGAGACGACAAGGTGTGAAAACCGGTTTTAGGAATCTCTATAAACCCCGACAAGGACGGTAACATCACCTGCGTTAACAGGTGGGAGTGGGTTGATTGTTAGAAAAAGGCTCAGAAGGCACTAACTCTGCCTCAGCGCGACGCTCCTCGATGATCGCAAGGCAAACAAAAGCCTCTGAGGATTTATGTACCCTGTTTAAAAACATTATAAAATACCAGAAAATACATCCTACATTAGAAAAGAGTCCCTGTAATCAGGAGATAAACTACAAAATGTTAGGTCCCAGTTTGTCAAAGCGTCTGTATACATGCAGTGGATGCAGAACGTCTGACAAACTCTGAATTATCATTATTGTTATTAAAATCCCATTGGGAAAAACACCAGGAGCTTTTTTTCCCCCTGTGTTTTCCTGCCACCTAGCAGCAGTGGAATAAAATTACACCTTGGTGCCTTTTAGAACCAGGCACCTCGTTTTTGTTCACAATCTCCTATAAGGATGCAGAAAGAAATCACAAGACTCCGGACACAGCGGAGGAAGAGCAGATTAACGAGGAGAGGTTAGAGCGAAGAGCAGGAAAAGACTGGCTGGGGGTTACAATCCACCGATCCGCCGGTAGCTGTCTGCGTGAGCCGCCCGCTGCTCCGCCATCGGCCCCTGGAGAGAGAAGGCAGGTAAACTTCACCAGAGCTCCACCCTCGCCGCTAAACCTAAACACCTACAGCCTGGACACATGACAGCCGCTTACACTGCATTTAATGGTGGCTTTAATCAGAAGAATGAGGAAAAAAAGTACAACAACCTAATAATTAATGCAGACAACTAATAGAAATCATGAAATTGTGAAATAATCCTATCATGTTTGCCCAAAGTACACTGCAGAGAAATCATTCCTCCTGTCCACACTGGTAAAAGTCCCTTTATAGAGCATTTTAACTGAACAGATGTGATAAAATCCCCAATATTATGTGTCAATTCATCTCAAATCATCACATTTTTTAGAGCAATTCCTCTTCAACCATCTCGGATTTTCTACAGTTTCATTTAGCAGACGTTTTTATCCAAAGTGACGTACACAGGTAGGTAGGCGGGGCAGCATTGAGGACCTTGCCTAAGGGTCTTCACTGGATACCTGCACCCTGATTTGAACCACTGATCTCCCATGCCGAGGTCTGGCTGGGGTGTTGGTCACTGAGCTATCCAGCTGCTGGATTTTATAGCATAAAAAATATGTAAGCTTACTTTCCTTCATTTATCTCAGGTGATTTAAGAGTTTTTGTGAGGTTTTCAAATACCTTGACAGTTTCGAGGGAACTCTTCCGTCTTCTTCAGAAACGTCAGGAAGAACTTTGTCAGGACTTTATGTGAAATTTTGTCTGGAATTTCATGAAAAATATCCTCAATTCTAATTTAAATGTTTGGACCTTTTTTTCCTTCTATTTTTTATTGATTCATTGATTTTCTAAAAGTTTTAGTGAGGCATTCAGAGTGATACAAAAATTGTGGGTCATTTTCAATTTTCTTGGAATAATTCAAATATTTTGAAGACATTTTGGGGAATATTTTGGAAATTTTCTTTTCTTTGTGTGTGTGTGTAGGGGGTTCTTATTATTATTGTTATTTTTTTGTTACAGATTTTCACATTTTTTTCTGGGACATTTTCAAGAACCTCCAAAGGTTGGAGAGCTCAGGTCTCAGGAGGTTAAGACTCATGTTAACTTTGGCGAAACTTGGATTTTGTCAGTATTACAGCCAGCATGAACAGCAGGAATGACATTTGGGCAATGTTAGTATTGTGTTAAAAAGGACTTGAAAACAGACAAAACTCCTCAGAGGAACAGTTTAGACGGGTCCTTTTCACTTTGCTACAGCAGTGTTTTTAAATATTTTACATGAGGTCTGCTAATTCATAATTCCACATTTTTGGTGAATGAAGACAAATGTGTGTGATTGACTTAGATGATGTCACAATTTCATGATTATATTCCATATTGTCAATATGTATTATTTCTTATTGACTTAATATACAACTTTGGATGTTTAGAGTTACTTATTTCACAAAAAGTTAATGATGCTCACTGGTGTAGCAATGAACAAAGACGTGTTTAAACTATGACTAAGTCTGCAATTAGTATAAAACCACCAGCAGCATAAACACAATTTAATAGTTCTACTGTACATGCAAAGACTCAACTTAATCTAACAGCTGTGCATCATATACATGATCAATAAACTCCACTGCACTCTTGATGACATATTGGTGACTACTAATATCATGCTACGTATACAAATAAAACGACAAAAGGTAACTAACTACATCTATCTTGGTGGAGGAGATGGAGGTTTGTGCAATGAGTCTAACAAGAGGTGACAAATGGAAACAACAACCAGCACCACACCCAGATGATCACACCACTACTTCAGTCCCGAGATGGAAAATCAAATAAAGACAGTGAAGTTCAAAAACAAAACAAAGAGACAACACAGGAACCAAGGGCTAAAAAGCAAACCCAAAAAGTAAATACTGAATGTTTAACATAAAGGAGATGAGGACAGACGAGGTGCTGAGATGGATGTTTGACAGGAACCAAAGCAAGGAGCAAACCAGGCTTTCAAACACAAAAGGAGAATGGAAAATAATAAAAATAAAAGAGGATTATCACAGCTAAAGGACACTCAGTTCAGGTGTTTGGGAAATTTTAACCTTTTTTTTAGCAGTTATAATTGATTTCAGAGTTTCCCCTTGAATTGTTCTGTATAGAATTCAACAGTTTCTTAACCCTCTGAACTCCAAGCAGTGTTTTTTCTTTTTGCTCTGGTTTCATTTTTACTCACTGTGGACTCATTTTTCACTGCAATATAAAGTCCTGCACCTCTATGGAGGCAGAACAACCATAGCTACCAGTACAGAGAATTACACAATAAATGTGGTTTGTCCAGTGTAATAAAGCTATAATGTCGAAAGGGGAATTTCGTTAATTTTATATTTTACAAAACTTGAAAAAGCCTGGAATTAACATGTATAAAATTTTTCCAAGTGGCCACAGGTGTTACTAAGGGCGTGTTCACACAGGGCAGTTTAGTGCGCACTCGAGATCGATTCTCTCTTTGGTCCGTTTTTTTTTTGCTGGTGTGAACAGGGACTAGTTGGTGCGCACCAACTGGTGGGGTGGTCTCGGGCAGCACTAAACGTACTATCCGGAAGCGGAGCGTATGAAATTAGTTCTAAACGGGACGGGACAGAAGCACACTGCACTCTCCTCCTGGAGCCTTATGATGCGTCTCCTTTCCTGTTTGTGCCACAACAACATTATTTCCAACGCCGCTCTGGACTCCGATAAAGACTCGACATAATCAGAAACATTACGCACAGATAACGTGTAGCTCGCTACGGCGAATATGGTGAGAAAACTAAGGATCTCATCCATATTTAAAAACAATAGCTCAATGCACAGCGTGATTCGTGTCACCAAGTGTTCCACTAGAACGCACTAGATTTAGAGACGTTGGACAAGGTCCAGAAAATCCACGCTTTTTTTCTGGTCCACAAAAAATTTGCATTTGGTTCACTTCAGTTCACTTCAGTATGTGTGAACACAGCCAAAAATAAATCATTAAACACCAACATTCACTTAAAAAGAAAATGGAAAAGGCTTTGTGGTTTTCCTGTTCTCCTGTCTTTGATGTCCATTTCTCATATCCAAAACATAGAGTTAGATTTCTGTGTATCAATACACATCAGACTTTACATCAAGGGAGAACTGATTTAAAATGGCTGAATGGAGAAGAGAAGGTATTTGTTTCCTGGTATATTAACCTATCAAGAATCATATTTTCTCACTCAAGTAAATGATACGAAGCTGATCTCAGAGAAAATTACCTCATATCATTAAATCTTTTCCAAATGACAGTAGTGCAGATGTGACAGTATTACATCTGAACTACCTTTTCAGTGGAAATGTGAATGGGGCCAAAAGGCTGTTACAGGCAAAGCAGTTAATTTTACTCTCAGTTTATAGCTGGGATCCATTAGCGACAATAGACTTTTAAACAGGCCTTTAAATACGTTAAGTAGTTCTCCGGATGATCACTGTCAAGGAAGCAGCTAATTGCTGCTGCTGATAAATGACAGGGAGAGACAGATAAGGCAAAAAGCTGCACTTTTAGAATGTGTTGGCTCAAGTAGAGACACATCTTTTATACTCTGATGTCTGCACTGATTCTAATTCCTCTCTTTATAGCTGCTGAAAGTAGAACCAAAGAGTGGCTGGACTTCCCTGTTCATCTTCCCAAATCCTCACATCTTTGGTGGTAAACAGAAGAAATTGTAATGATGTCAAATTTAGGGTGCACTGATTGATCATATCTCCTTACCAGCGACGCTTTCACTTTGATAAAGACCCTTATTAGATATTAGTGCACCCAGCAAATGCAGCCATTCATTTTATAAACCCTTAATGTGGAGCTTGGAGCAGGGTGCTTTAGGCCATGCTCACACTACACAACACATTTTGAGAATGGGTTTTATCACACATATAAACTAACAGATATTGTTCTCTCTAATCTCAGATGGCACAAATAAAAGATTGGAAAAAATGGCGTATCACACACTACAGCATATTGTTGAGATTATGGTGCCAGGGAGCACAGCACCACCTCACGTGATCTCATGGGGAAACAGATGTCAATAAACTGGAGACTGTGGAGAGACTATTTGCTGTAACGCTAACAATATTTCACAGTGGGAAAAAGCAAAAGCAGAAATGGTAAATGGTCTGCACTTATATAGCGCTTTTATTCAAAGTGCTTTACAATGTGTTTCTCATTCACTCATTCACACACACATTCATACACCAATGGAGACAGAGCTGCCATGTAAGGCGCTAATCTGCCATTGGGAGCAACTTGGGGTTCAGTGTCTTGCCCAAGGACACTTCGGCATGTAGGGGGAACCGGGGATCGAACCGCCAACCTTGCCATCAGTGGACAACCCGCTCTACCACCTGAGCCACAGCCACCTGAAGGAGAAGGCTAAATGAGTCTGGATGAGAGAATGTGGAGATGTAGTTTACATAGTTCTTCATAATTCTTCACTGAAAACTGGAGGTGAGATTTTAACTATGAGATTTAATATCAAATTTCTGTCATTCCACAAGTTGGCCGATATATAGTGTCATAGTGCACTATAGCGCATAATGTTAGCTCTTCTGGATGGCTCTGGGAACCAGACCATGGGCTTTTGACAAAGACAGTGATGCTGAAGTGCACAGCAGAGATGGTGGATGGCGTTGTTGCTGTTTATTTGAATCAGCCAGGACATAATTTAAAATGTGCCAAGCCAGAGAAGTGTGATACAACTGGGACTACGCTTGCCTTTGATACTCAACAACATGAACATGGTGTGAAATGTATCACTTCCAGTCTGCTGGCTCCGTGTTCAATGGACTTTACTATTCAGCCAGGAGCCTCCAGGTTTACAGAGCCACTAGTGTTCCTGCACAGACAGGCATGTTCACTTGTCTGTTGTCATGACTGTTTTGATGTATAACTGGATAGATGTTTGCAGTTACGTTATGTGGTGGAGTGTGATTGATACCTTTTGTTGATGACAATAATAAGCACATTTTCCTCTTATTGTTGCAAAAGGATTTGCCAGAAGACAGTGAAACATCACCACTGATCATCAACGGCTCATTGCCTCCATTCTGCTTCCACACCACAGCCTCATAGCTTGTTCTAACAGATGAGTTGCTTTGGTGCTGTAAATGTAAATGCGCACTATATTGTAACTGAAAAAGAAAAAAGGAAAAACATACCACTACAAAAATTACTTGCATTCATTTGCACAAATGAAAGTCATTAAAATCCGTACGAATGTATATGTTTCTCTTCTTAAACACTTCATGACGCATGTTCCAAGAGTCCTGAGTTCTTGTATCAGGAGTAGACCAGCAAATCAGGCATCTCAAGTAGGTCATGGACCAGGCAGATGTGTGCTAACTGCCAAAGATGGGCTGTCATGGTGAGATGTTAGCACAGTGGCTTCAAGCTGCCTGATTAGGTGTCTTAGCCTCAGTCTCACTTTAATACAAATGTAGAAAATGCTGTCAATGTTGATGAATGTTGATGAAATTCTCAATGATTGTTGATCTTGGTCTAATCTAACCAAAGACTGTGCTCCCAATATTCACCATTCTTCTTTTAATATTCATTAGCAAAGTTTCATCTTGCAAGTTTGTACAGAAGCATAAGCAAGGGTTTTTCTCTTAATGCCATTCATAAAGGTTAATGATATACATTGTCCTTCACACTATCTAAGCTGACAC